>JBBPBX010111214.1:0-10761 GCA_038048925.1 Garcialebias charrua | reverse complement strand
TATATGTATATATATATATATATATGTATATATGTATATGTATATATATATATGTATATATATATATATATATATATATATATATATATATATATATATATGTAGCGCCCCCTAGCGTCTTTGGCATTAATGAGGGTGGCTAACCTGAGTTATTTAATATCAGTGGTATCTCTACCTGTAAACTCTGAATTTATATCTTAAACAACCAGTATAACACAGAAGAATAAACATATGCTTTAAACACATGAACAGTTTAATAAACAATTAAATAAACAACAGACCACTCTTTTTACTTTACAATTAAATGATATGATACTTTTTAACCCCTTTAAATAAAGAAAGTAAACTTAAAGCCGGCTACTAACTAAAAGTATAGTTCGGTTTGTTGCAGGCCTGATGTTGGTGCACTTGCGCTAACATTCCCCTTCAACCATGTCCCCGATCACCTGAAAAGCTTTGTCTCCCGGAGGTCAGTCTCGCCGTAGTCCATCTGCTTCCGTCCGATGTCCTCCGCAGGGTTGAAGAATCCGTGCCCCGGTCCTTGCGTCTCTCTCTGCTGGCAAGCCGCCAACCGTTTGCGAGTCCGGTTATCGATAGCCACTCAACTAGCGGCGTAACGGACAGTTCTCTGCGGGGTTGATCACCCAGTCCTCGGTGGCTGTCTCTGCTGGCAAGCCACCAACCGTCCGACAAGTCCCGCTAGCGATACCCACTGAGCTAGCGGCGTAACGAACTGTTCTCTGCTAGCAAACGCCAACCGTCCGACAAGACTGTTGGCGAGTCCCGCTAGCAATAGCCACTAAGATAACGGCGTAATGAACAGTTCTCCACGGGGTTGTTCACCCACGCAGCTTCAACATCCACAGATCGGCGGGAGTCCTTCTCTCCCCTCTCAATGGCACGGACAACAGTTCAGTGAAGTGCCTCCACAATGACAGTGCATTCACTTTCAATGGAAAAACATGGCGTCCACCTTCCCGCTCTTTTTTTCATCTCCTCCCCTCTCCTCTCTCGCGCACGCAAACCCTCCTACACCCGAAAGTCCATCTTCCTCCCAGCCCACCAAAATAAAGTCCCAAACTACTTTTACAAACAGTTATTAATACAAACAGTATTGAAAGTGCATTAAACTCCAAACACAGTATGTTTACATGTTCCATAACACAAACATTAAACACCCTTTACTTATCCATTCATTCACTACTAAATAAAAATAAATATGAACTCAAACCATAGGGTTACACCCTCCCCCTCCTAACTGTCTGCATGTCCTCATGAGACAACTACACCTACAGTTTAGGGTCTATAGGGCTAAGACCTACACCCTAACTTAATAATGACCCCTTTGTGCACGATGGTAATATGCTGGTCCCTAGATTTCCCTGGCTCATCATAAGTCAGACGAATAACTGGTTTACGTTGTCTCTCTGATCTGGGCCTAGTTCTAAGGGTCGCAGGCGTCTTTTTAAGAGATCTGAGCTGGGTGTTAGACTCACTACAGGGTCACCAACGTGGTGCCCGCGGGCACCCGGGTGCCCCCAAGGACCATTTGAGGTGCCCCCGGACCTGTTCTAAAGATAGCACAACTCACTACTAAGCTGCATTTAAAATGTCATTTTATGCAGTTGTTATCCTTTTTTTGTATTTATATATGTTTTAGATTTTTTTTTTTCAATTCACGCTTCGTTATTTCCGAAGAGTTTATCAAACTGGTGCCCTTTGTATGACTCCGTACCCACGAAGTAGCTCTCAGTTTCGAAAAGGTTGGTGACCCCTGCACTACAGGATACCTCACCATCTTCTAAACCTGGGTCGGAGTCAGAGTCTAGAGAGACAGTCAATGGGGCACCATCAAGGAGTTCCCACTTGGTTCTCTCCAGCTAAGAGCTCTGTCTCCTCTTCAGTATCAGTCTCTGTTTCCTTTGCACTCTCGTCCTCAGAGAAAGGGATGGCCTCTGCAGATTGGTCTTGATCCATTCTCTCATCAGCCTCCTCAGACCCGTCTTCGGGTTCTACACCACCCAGGGTAGGTAAGTCCTTTGGTTGACCTTCACCATAATATTCCCGAACAGCTTCATACTCCCACTCAGAACATGAATCAGAAAAGTCCAGATCCATGGTAGGTGCTACGCCACTGTATTGACGCTTTGTGTCTTTTACTTGTAGTCGTGTTCTTGGCTTTGCAGGTGTTCTCTCTTGCTCTTGGTCCTGTGGCAACCTCATAGAGTTTCTGATAGGGAGAATGTGATTGCGGTGTATAGTTTTTACACCCCCACTTCCTCTCTCCGGCCTCACTCGGTAGACTGGGAGGTCCGGCAACTTTCCCACCACAACATAAGGGTTTGGACTCCACCGGTTCTCTATTTTTCTCTTCCCTTTCAGTCCCAAGTTTTTTAGAAGAACCCTGTCACCAAGGTCAATCGCCTGGAAGCACACTTGTTGGTCATAAGCTCTCTTATTCCTTTCATGTGCTTTATCAGCAGTCTTGCCGGCAAGGTCATAAGCATTCTGTAGATCTTTCTTTAGGCTGTCGACGTATTGGGAATAGTTGTTTTCTCCCGTCTCATCTGGCGATGTGCCGAAACACAGGTCAACAGGCAACCTAGCTTCCCGTCCAAACATCAGCAAATAAGGTGAGTATCCAGTGGCATCACACCTAGTACTGTTGTAGGCATGGACGACATACGGGACATGACGACTCCAGGACCCCTTCTTTTCACTACCCAAGGTAGCCAACATGGATAACAATGTCCGATTGAATCTTTCAGGTTGGGGTCCCCTTGTGGATGATAAGGAGTGGTCTAGGGCTGTGCGATATGACGATATATATCGTGGGGACGATAGAAACGTGTCTATCATGCTACTTTCCTTCTATCGTCTCTATCGTGATAAATAAGAATAAAAAAATAACTGTCGCAAAGAAGCTTCATATGGGGTTTTGCGAGATGACGGCGCTGCTTTATGTTTGACGCACGCGCGGGTTTGCGACACATGCTTTACGTTGTTAAACTCGAGAGCAACAGAGCCGCAGGCGCATGAAGCCGGTGTCTCAACAAGGAGAAAACAGCTGCACAGGCAGCCCAAGAAGAATAACTTTTACCAAAAAGAGGGGGAAGCTCACCTTGTTAGCTTCCATTATTTCGCTCCGCTGAAACTCTGAGACAAAATGGGTCCAGAGGACACGAACCCAGAGTCCAACCGAGTCCGAACTCGGGTCCAGTTAACCAATACAAAACAGACCAGAGACACAACAGAACCGCAATCAAACGCAACGTTTTCTCTTTTCTGTTTCTTGCTTTGTTTACTCAAACTTCAGAGCGGATTTCTTCTTCGTGAGTTTCATTAGCAGCTGTTGTTTTACCGCCACCTGCAGGAAAAATTTGGACCAAAGTAGAAAAGGAGTTGTTTGTTTGTTTGTTTGTTAGTTTATTCATTTTATAATATGAAATACAACAATTAACGTATTCATAATAGAAAAAAAAAAAAAAATAAAATGAAAGGTAGCAGATGAAGAATAAATCTTATTAAATCTGCTCCTTATTCATCTAATAACAGTTCAAACAATATTTTCTATAATAACAAAATAAGTAAATAACTCAGTCAATTTTCAATTCACATATATCACACATTAAATTAGATTCATTTATTTTTTTAGCAATTCATTTTTTACCAGTTTCTTAAATACAAGGAATGATTTGGCTTCCTTAACATTTGTCATTTGGCATTAAGTCATTCCATAATCGTACTCCTTGAATTAAGGTAGATCTTAGGTAGATCTAGTTTCTACTTTGGTCCAAATTTCCTTGTTCTTTTTGTTCACATTCTTATAATTGTAACTATCTGTAGTAAAATAATAAAATAAAAAAACTTTGGTCCAAATTTTTCCTGTACACACACATCGTGTTGTATATATCGTGATATATATCGTTATCGTGATATAAAAAAGTCCATATCGTGATATATGATTTTTTCCATATCGCCCAGCCCTAGAGTGGTCCGAGATTTCCGCACCCCCAACATCCTTAACAGTTCCCGAATCCGTCGACTTTCGAAATCTCTCCCTTGGTCAGAATGTAGCCTGGCCGGCAGACCATAGTGCACAAAATACGTCTCTACCAAGGCTTTCGTGACAGTGAGTGCCTTTTGGTTCCGTGTAGGAACGGCCTGTGCATACTGAGTAAAATGATCAGTAATGACCAGCACATTACTGATTCCTCGAGAGTCTGGCTCCATGGAGAGGAAGTCGATGCACACCAAATCCATAGGCCCCCGGCTCGTGATCTGGTGCAAAGGAGCCATCCTCTTACTTGGAGTTTTCCTGAGAGTGCATTCTCCACAATCTTTGATGTACATCTCCGCGTCCGAAGCCATCCTGGGCCAATAGAAGCGCTTCTTCAGTAGATCTGTCAGTCGCTCCACTCCTAGGTGACCCATGTCATCATGAAGGGATCGTAGAACTGTCTCTCTTAACTCAGCTGGGAGGACTAACTGTGTCCCATGTTCCCCTGATTGTCTCTGTGTCCTCCTATGTAGCAGACCATCCACCATTACAAGGCAGTCTTTTTCCTTCTTGAACAGCCTGAACTCTGGGCTCACTTCTTTGTCGTCCGTCCACGACCCTTGTTGCACAGCTGTCCTTACCCTACCAATGACCTAATCCCTCCTCTGTTCCCCCTCTATCTCAACCTTAGATAACTGTTTTAAGGAACCCAAATCCAGGTGAGTAGGGAAAGCGAACACGTCAGGAATGCACTGAGAAGAGGCACCCAACTGATCTACATACCTAGGTGGCATTTCCGACTGCTCGGTAATCACTGTAACCATGCAGATGGAACGTACCCCCATGGGAGATATATGCTCCCATCCCGCCCTTTCAGCCCCAAAGGTCCTCGACAACACATCTGCGTCGGTGTTTGTCCTGCCTGGCCGGTACTGGATGTCAAAATCATAAGTTGCTAATGCAGCTAGCCAACGATGCCCCGTGGCGTTAAGTTTTGCTGTGGTCAGCACATAGGTCAGGGGATTGTTATCTGTCCTCACTGTGAATTTGGCCCCATACAAGTAATCGTGGAATTTGTCCACAATCGCCCATTTAAGAGCCAGGAACTCTAGCTGGTGCACAGGATAACATTGCTCGGCAACGCTTACCCTACGGCTTGCGAACGCCACTGGTCGGAGCCCCACTGGGTGTTCTTGATATAATATTGCACCCAGTCCCTTCAAGCTGGCGTCGGTATGCAATGTATATGGCTTGTTAGGGTCTGCGAAGGCGAGAACAGGAGCGCTGGTGAGGCAACCTATGATACGGTGAAAAGCATCAGTACATGCATGGCTCCACCGTTCTCCAAATGGCTCACCCTCTTTGAAGAAGCCTTTTGCCTACTCTCTTAACCTACCCTTCCCCTTCTGAGTTGGGCCGTACCCTTTTGTGAGATCTGTAAGGGGTCTGATTATTCTGGAGTAGTTAACGACAAATCGGCGGTAGTACCCACAAAACCTGAGGAAAGACCTCAGGGACTTTAGGTCAGTAGGCCGCGGCCAATTAGCTACGGCCTTTACTTTCTCAGGATCTGTGGCTACACCCTCCGCCGATACTATGTGTCCCACTTACTTCACTTTTGGTTGGCAGAACTGGCACTTGTCCAAGGACAGCTTCAACCCAACCTCTCTAAGCCTGTCTAGAACCTGTAGAAGCCGTTCCTTGTGCTCTTCCAAAGTCCTTCCAAAAACTATCAAGTCATCCAGGTAAACCAACACCTTAAGCAGATTCATATCCCCCACAGCCCGCTCCATCAGCCTCTGGAAAGTCGCAGGGGCCCCGGTGACTCCCTGCGGCATCCTTTCATCCATCCATCCATCCATCCATCCATCCATTTTCGTCCGCTTATCCAGGGTTGGGTCGCGGGGGTAGCAGCCTAAATAGGGAGGCCCAGACTTCCCTCTCCCCAGCCACATGGAGCAGCTCCTCTGGGGGAATCCCAAGGCGTTCCCAGGCCAGCCGAGAAACATAGTCCCTCCAGCGTGTCCTGGGTCTTCCTCTGGGCCTCCTCCCGGTGGGACATGCCCGGAACACCTCCCCAGGGAGGCGTCCAGGAGGCATCCTAACCAGATGCCCGAGCCACCTCAACTGGCTCCTCTCGATGTGGAGAAGCAGCGGCTCTACTCCGAGTCCCTCCCGGATGACTGAGCTTCTCACCCTATCTCTAAGGGAGAGTCCAGACACCCTGCGGAGAAAACTCATTTCAGCCGCTTGTATCCGAGATCTCGTTCTTTCGGTCACAACCCAAAGCTCATGACCATAGATGAGGGTGGGAACGTAGATCGATCGGTAAATTGAGAGCTTTGCCTTTCGACTCAGCTCTCTCTTCACCACGACAGACCGGTACAGCGCCCGCTTCACTGCGGATGCTGCACCTATCCGCCTATCGATCTCACGCTCCAGTTTTCCCTCATTCGTGAACAAGACCCCGAGATACTTAAACTCCTCCACTTGGGGCAGGACCTCATCCCCGACCCGGAGAGGGCATGCTACCCTTTTCCGGCTCAAGACCATGGCCTCGGATTTGGAGGAACTGATCCTCATCCCGGCCGCATCACACTCGGCTGCAAACCGCTCCAGCGAAAGCTGTAGATCACGATCTGATGAAGCCAATAGGACCACATCATCTGCAAAAAACAGAGAAGCGATTCTAAGGCCACCAAAACGGATCCTCTCAACACCTTGGCTGCGCCTAGAAATTCTGTCCATAAAAGTTATGAACAGAATCGGTGACAAAGGGCAACCTTGGCGGAGTCCAACTCTCACTGGAAACGAGCCTGACTTACTGCCGGCAATGCGGACCAAGCTCTGACACCGGTCGTACAGGGACCTAACAGCCCATATCAATGGGCCTGGTACCCCATACTCCCGGAGTACCCCCCACAGAACCCCCCGAGGGACGCGGTCGAATGCCTTTTCCAAGTCCACAAAGCACATGTAAACTGGTTGGGCAAACTCCCACGCGCCCTCCAGGACCCTGCTGAGGGTGTAGAGCTGGTCCAGTGTTCCACGACCAGCACGAAAACCACACTGCTCCTCCTGAATCCGAGGTTCGACTATCCGACGGACCCTCCTCTCCAGAACCCCTGAATAGACCTTACCAGGGAGGCTTAAGAGTGTGATCCCCCTATAGTTGGAACACACCCTACGGTCCCCCTTTTTGAATAGGGGAACCACCACCCCAGTCTGCCAATCCAAGGGAACTGCCCCCGATGTCCACGCGATATTGCAGAGTCGCGTAAGCCAACACAACCCCACAACATCCAGAGCCCTAAGGAACTCAGGGCGAATCTCATCCACCCCTGGAGCCCTGCCACCGCGGAGCTTTTTAACCACCTCGGTGACCTCAGCTCCAGAGATTGGAGAGCCCGACCCAAAGTCCCCAGGCTCCGCTTCCTCAGTGGAAGACGTGCCAGTAGGATTGAGGAGGTCTTCGAAGTATTCCGCCCACCGACTCACAACATCCCGAGTTGAGGTCAACAGCACGCCATCCCCACCATAAATGGTGTTGGTCGCGTACCGCTTTCCCCCCCTGAGACGCCGGATGGTGGACCAGAATCGCCTCAAAGCCGTACGGAAGTCATTCTCCATGGCCTCTCCGAACTCCTCCCACGCCCGAGTTTTTGCCTCAGCAACCACCCGAGCCGCATGCCGCTTGGACTGTCGGTACCTATCTGCTGCTTCCGGGGTCCCACAGGCCAAAAAGGCCCAATAGGACTCCTTCTTCAGCCTGACAGCATCCCTCACTGCCGGTGTCCACCACCGGGTTCGAGGGTTGCCACCACGACAGGCACCAACAACCTTGCGGCCACAACTCTGATAAGCTACCTCGACAATAGAGGCGCGGAACATGGCCCACTCGGACTCAATGTCCCCCGCCTCCCTCGGAACGTGTTCAAAGCTCTCCCGGAGGTGGGAGTTAAAGCTCCGTCTTACGGGAGACTCTGCCAGACGTTCCCAGCAGACCCTCACAATACGTTTGGGTCTGCCAGGTCTGACCGGCATCCTCCCCCACCATCGGAGCCAACTCACCACCAGGTAGTGGTCAGTTGACAGCTCCGCCCCTCTCTTCACCCGAGTGTCCAGGACATGCGGCCGCAGATCAGATGAGACGACAACAAAGTCGATCATCGAACTGCGACCTAGGGTGTCCTGGTGCCAAGAGCACATATGTACACCCTTATGCCTGAACATGGTGTTCGTTATGGACAATCCATGACGAGCACAGAAGTCCAACAACAAAACACCACTCGGGTTCAGATCAGGGGGGCCGTTCCTCCCAACCACACCCCTCCAGGTCTCACTGTCATTGCCCACGTGAGCGTTGAAGTCCCCCAGCAGAACAAGGGAGTCCCCAGGAGGCGCACTCTCCAATACCCCACTGCACTAAAAGGCCTAATATCCGGGGAGATACAACAGTATGCAAGTCTATGTATCTGCCACATATCCAGTATGTTTCCGGCGATATACGGGAAGATCTCATCTTTAACAGATCCTAGTACAGGATATCCCATGTATACCCATCCGTGATAGATCCTAGCACTGGATATTTTCTGGATACTCATACATGATCAATCCAAGTATAGGATATTTTCTGGATACACATCTGCTATAGATCCTAGTATAGAATATTTTATGTATACCCATACTTGAGATATGCTAGTATTGGATATTTTCTGGATACCTATATGAGAAAGATCCTACTATTGGATATTTTTTGGATACCTATATGTGAAAGATCCTACTATTGGATATTTTCCATATACGTATCTGTGATAGATCCTAGTATTGTATATTTTTGGATACCCAAACATAATAAATCCTAGCATTGGATATTTTCCAGATACAAATCTGTGATAGATCCTAGTATTGGATATTTTGTGGATACTCATACATAATAAATCCTAGTATTGGATATTTTCGGGATACACATCTGTGATAGATCCTAGTATTTGATATTTTCTGGATACCCATACATAATAAATCCTATTATTGTATATTTTCCGGATACACATCTGGCAGATCCTCATATTGCATATTTTCTGGATATCCATACATAATAAATCCTAGCATTGGATATTTTCCGGATACACATCTGTGATAGATCCTAATGTTGGATATTTTCCGGATACCCATCTGACAGATCCTCATATAGGATATTTTCTGGATACCCATACATAATAAATCCTAGCATATGGATATTTTCCGGATATACATCTGACAGATCCTAGTATTGGATATTGTCTGGATACCCATACTTAAAAAATCCTAGCATTTGGATACTTTCCGGATACACATCTGACAGATCCTCATATTAGATATTTTCTGGATACCCATACATAATAAATCCTAGCATTTGGATATTTTCCAGATACACATCTGACAGATCCTAGTATTAGATATTGTCTGGATACCCATACATAAAAAATCCTAGCATTTGGATACATTCCGGATACACATCTGTGATAGATCCTAATGTTCGATATTTTCTGGATACCCTTACATAGTAAATCATCGTATTTGACATTTTCTGGATACACATCTGACAGATCCTCATATAGGATATTTTTTGGATACCCATACATAAAAAATCCTAGCATTTGGATAATTTCCGGATACACATCTGTGATAGATCCTAATATTGGATATTTTCTGGATATCCATACATATTAAATCCAAGTATTGGATATTTTCCAGATACACATCTGACAGATCCTAGTATTGGATATTGTCTGGATATCCATACATGAAAAATCCTAGTATAGGATATTTTATATATATATATATATATATATATATATATATATATAACTGTACACAATATTGCATATTGTGTGTATGTGTATGGGGGGGTGCACGTATGCGTGTGTGTGTGTGTGTGTGTGTGTGTGTGTGTGTGTGTGTAAAATTTTATGTTTACACAAATCCTAAAGGATTTTCTTTTTCTATCAAATGTTTATTACATAGATAGGGGACGTATCAATGTGAAAAATTAGCAACAAAACTGACCTTTTTTCATTCAACCTTTATTTATACAGGATAGCCTCGTTGGGTTTAGTATCAAATTCTCCCTGTGGTATCCCTCATGGCCAAAACTGTTCCATTGACCTCCAAATAAAATTAAAATTGTGTTTTTATCTCTCTTTAATTAGCTTTAAACTCTACAATTCAGCTGTTTTTCCATAGTAATAAATCCTTGTATTTTGAGATTATTTTTTATTGCATCATGAAACCACCAGGGAGCACTAAAAGTTATTAGGATCTATCACAGCCTCGTTGAGTTTAGTATCAAATTCTCCCTGTGGTATCACTCAAGGCCAAATCTGTTCCATTGACCTCCAAATAAAATTAAAATTGTGTTTTTATCTCTCTTTAATTAGCTTTAAACTCTACAATTCAGCTGTTTTTCCATAGTAAGAAATCCTTGTATTTTGAGATTATTTTTATTGCATCATGAAACCACCAGGGAGCACTAAAAGTTATCTATTTGCATCTAAAAAAAAGTGGTCCTCTGGACATTCAAACATTGTGGCATTTTGTTTTTTGAATGAGGACCAGAGGACCAGACTTAGCTTTTTTAGATTTAAGCTCACCATAAAATAGTAGTTAAACAGAACTTGTTTCCCCACAGAATCTATTGTTTTGGATATATATATATATATAAATATATATATATATATATATATATATATATATATATATATATATATATATATATATAT
>JBBPBX010111213.1:0-10761 GCA_038048925.1 Garcialebias charrua | reverse complement strand
TGTTTGGCTCGAGGCCAGTGGCACAAAAAGACAACTGATTAATCAAATGGAAAAGACTCGGCATTTATTTTAAAACAAGTTTTTCAGCAGTGACATGACGTATCGGTTGGTACTGTAATTATCACCCACCACCAAGAGCAAACAGGCAAATTGGTTTTGGTTGTGTCTGTGAGTGTTTGTCTGTTGAACCCATTTTAATGAAACTCTCAGAAGGTAATCAATGGATATACATCTGCAACTGATTAACCCAGTTCAAGATGGCTGCACAGATACTTGACCTCTAAAATAAAACAGACAAAATACAGCTAAAGTTTAGTGGGAGTAGCTGAGACATATCCGAACATACATTCTGATTATTAATGGATAAAGAGAGAGCTTTGTTTCAAACACTGATGCAGGAGGCGAAATGCGTTCCCTTAAGGAATGCCAGTTTTAATTATTTGAAGTGTTTTGACAGCGTCTAAAAGTGACGGTGTCTAAAAGTGACGGTATCTAAAAGTGACGGTATCTAAAAGTGACAGTGTCTAAAAGTGACGGTATCTAAAAGTGACAGTGTCTAAAAGTGACAGTATCTAAAAGTGACGGTGTCTAAAAGTGACGGTATCTAAAAGTGACGGTATCTAAAAGTGACAGTGTCTAAAAGTGACGGTATCTAAAAGTGACGGTGTCCAAAAGTGACGATATCTAAAAGTGACGGTGTCCAAAAGACACGGTGTCTAAAAGTGACGTGTTAAAAGTGACAGTGTCCAAAAGTGACGGTATCTAAAAGTGACGGTATCTAAAAGTGACGATGTCCAAAAGTGACGATATCTAAAAGTGACGGTGTCCAAAAAAGTCAAAGTCAACTTTATTGTCAGAACTGCAATATGTACAGGACATACACAGGATTGAAATTACGTTTCTCTCAGTCCCTCGGTGCAACAGTAACCATTTAAACACTAAAACACTGAAACATTTAATAAACATAAACATAAAAGTGACGATATCTAAAAGTGACGGTGTCTAAAAGTGACGGTATCTAAAAGTGATGGTATCTAAAAGTGATGGTGTCTAAAAGTGATGGTGTCTAAAAGTGACGGTGTCTAAAAGTGACAGTGTCCAAAAGTGACAGTATCTAAAAGTGACAGTATCTAAAAGTGACAGTATCTAAAAGTGACGTATCTAAAAGTGACGGTGTCAAAAGTGACTTGTTAAAAGTGACAGTGTCGAAAAGTGACGGTATCTAAAAGTGACGGTATGTAAAAGT
This sequence comes from Garcialebias charrua, assembly GCA_038048925.1. Taxonomy (NCBI): domain Eukaryota; kingdom Metazoa; phylum Chordata; class Actinopteri; order Cyprinodontiformes; family Rivulidae; genus Garcialebias; species Garcialebias charrua. Next base: position 9,515 of record JBBPBX010111213.1, on the reverse strand, counting down.
GACGGTGTCTAAAAGTGACGGTGTCTAAAAGTGACAGTGTCCAAAAGTGACGGTATCTAAAAGTGACAGTATCTAAAAGTGACGGTGTCTAAAAGTGACAGTATCTAAAAGTGGCAGTGTCTAAAAGTGACAGTATCTAAAAGTGACGGTGTCTAAAAGTGACAGTATCTAAAAGTGACAGTATCTAAAAGTGACAGTATCTAAAAGTGACAGTATCTAAAAGTGACAGTATCTAAAAGTGACAGTATCTAAAAGTGACAGTATGTCTAAAAGTGACGGTATCTAAAAGTGACAGTATCTAAAAGTGACAGTATCTAAAAGTGACAGTATCTAAAAGTGACAGTATCTAAAAGTGACGGTATCTAAAAGTGACAGTATCTAAAGTGACAGTATCTAAAAGTGACAGTATCTAAAAGTGACAGTATCTAAAAGTGACAGTATCTAAAAGTGACGGTGTCTAAAAGTGACGGTATCTAAAAGTGGCAGTGTCTAAAAGTGACAGTATCTAAAAGTGACGGTGTCTAAAGGTGACGGTATCTAAAAGTGACAGTATCTAAAAGTGGTAGTGTCTAAAAGTGACGGTATCTAAAAGTGACAGTATCTTAAAGTGACAGTATCTAAAAGTGACAGTATCTAAAAGTGACGGTATCTAAAAGTGACAGTATCTAAAAGTGACAGTATCTAAAAGTGACAGTATCTAAAAGTGACGGTATCTAAAAGTGACGGTATCTAAAAGTGACAGTATCTAAAAGTGACAGTATCTAAAAGTGACAGTATCTAAAAGTGATCGTATCTAAAAGTGACGGTGTCTAAAAGTGATGGTGTCTAAAAGTGACTGTGTCTAAAAGTGACGGTTTCTAAAAGTGACGGTATCCAAAAGTGACGGTATCCAAAATTGACGTATCTAAAAGTGATGGTATCTAAAAGTGACGGTATCTAAAAGTGACGGTGTCTAAAAGTGACGTATCTAAAAGTGACGGTGTCTAAAATTGACGTGTTAAAAGTGACAGTGTCCAAAAGTGACGGTATCTAAAAGTGACGGTATCTAAAAGTGACGGTATCTAAAAGTGACAGTATCTAAAAGTGACAGTATCTAAAAGTGACAGTATCTAAAAGTGATCGTATCTAAAAGTGACGGTGTCTAAAAGTGATGGTGTCTAAAAGTGACTGTGTCTAAAAGTGACGGTTTCTAAAAGTGACGGTATCCAAAAGTGACGGTATCCAAAATTGACGTATCTAAAAGTGATGGTATCTAAAAGTGACGGTATCTAAAAGTGACGGTGTCTAAAAGTGACGTATCTAAAAGTGACGGTGTCTAAAATTGACGTGTTAAAAGTGACAGTGTCCAAAAGTGACGGTATCTAAAAGTGACGGTATCTAAAAGTGACGGTGTCTAAAAGTGACGTATCTAAAAGTGACGGTGTCTAAAAGTGACGTGTTAAAAGTGACAGTGTCCAACAGTGACGGTATCTAAAAGTGACGGTATCTAAAAGTGACGGTATCTAAAAGTGACGGTATCTAAAAGTGACGTATCTAAAAGTGACGGTGTCTAAAAGTGACATGTTAAAAGTGACATTGACCAATAGTGACGGTATCTAAAAGTGACGGTATGTAAAAGTGACGGTGTCTAAAAGTGACGGTTTCTAAAAGTGACGGTATCTAAAAGTGGCAGTGTCTAAAAGTGACAGTATCTAAAAGTGACGGTGTCTAAAAGTGACGGTATCTAAAAGTGACAATATCTAAAAGTGGCAGTGTCTAAAAGTGACGGTATCTAAAAGTGACAGCATCTAAAAGTGACAGTATCTAAAAGTGACGGTATCTAAAAGTGACAGTATCTAAAAGTGACAGTATCTAAAAGTGACAGTATCTAAAAGTGACAGTATCTAAAAGTGACGGTGTCTAAAAGTGACGGTATCTAAAAGTGGCAGTGTCTAAAAGTGACAGTATCTAAAAGTGACAGTATCTAAAAGTGACAGTATCTAAAAGTGACAGTATCTAAAAGTGCCGGTGTCTAAAAGTGACGGTATCTAAAAGTTGCAGTATCTAAAAGTGACAGTATCTAAAAGTGACAGTATCTAAAAGTGACGGTATCTAAAAGTGACGGTATCTAAAAGTGACAGTATCTAAAAGTGACAGCATCTAAAAGGGACAGTATCTAAAAGTCACAGTATCTAAAAGTGACGGTATCTAAAAGTGACAGTATCTAAAAGTGACAGTATCTAAAAGTGACAGTATCTAAAAGTGACGGTGTCTAAAAGTGACGGTATCTAAAAGTGGCAGTATCTAAAAACTAAAAGTGACGGTGTCTAAAAGTGACGGTATCTAAAAGTGACAGTATCTAAAAGTGGCAGTGTCTAAAAGTGGCAGTGTCTAAAAGTGACGGTATCTAAAAGTGACAGTATCTAAAAGTGACAGTATCTAAAAGTGACAGTATCTAAAAGTGACAGTATCTAAAAGTGACGGTATCTAAAAGTGACAGTATCTAAAAGTGACAGTATCTAAAAGTGACAGTATCTAAAAGTGACAGTATCTAAAAGTGACAGTATCTAAAAGTGACGGTATCTAAAAGTGATAGTACTGTATCTAAAAGTGACAGTATCTAAAAGTGACAGTATCTAAAAGTGACCGTATCTAAAAGTGACGGTGTCTAAAAGTGATGTTGTCTAAAAGTGACTGTGTCTAAAAGTGACGATATCTAAAAGTGACGGTATCCAAAAGTGACGGTATCCAAAAGTGACGGTATCTAAAAGTGACGGTCTCTAAAATAACGTTATCTAAAAGTGACGGTATCTAAAAGTGACGGTATCTAAAAGTGACGGTATCTAAAAGTGACGGTATCTAAAAGTGACAGTATCTTAAAGTGACAGTATCTAAAAGTGACAGTATCTAAAAGTGACGGTATCTAAAAGTGACAGTATCTAAAAGTGACAGTATCTAAAAGTGACAGTATCTAAAAGTGACGGTATCTAAAAGTGACGGTATCTAAAAGTGACGGTATCTAAAAGTGACAGTATCTAAAAGTGACAGTATCTAAAAGTGACAGTATCTAAAAGTGATCGTATCTAAAAGTGACGGTGTCTAAAAGTGATGGTGTCTAAAAGTGACTGTGTCTAAAAGTGACGGTTTCTAAAAGTGACGGTATCCAAAAGTGACGGTATCCAAAATTGACGTATCTAAAAGTGATGGTATCTAAAAGTGACGGTATCTAAAAGTGACGGTGTCTAAAAGTGACATATCTAAAAGTGACTGTGTCTAAAATTGACGTGTTAAAAGTGACAGTGTCCAAAAGTGACGGTATCTAAAAGTGACAGTATCTAAAAGTGACGGTGTCTAAAAGTGACGGTATCTAAAAGTGGCAGTATCTAAAAACTAAAAGTGACGGTGTCTAAAGTGACGGTATCTAAAAGTGACAGTATCTAAAAGTGGCAGTGTCTAAAAGTGGCAGTGTCTAAAAGTGACGGTATCTAAAAGTGACAGTATCTAAAAGTGACAGTATCTAAAAGTGACAGTATCTAAAAGTGACAGTATCTAAAAGTGACGGTATCTAAAAGTGACAGTATCTAAAAGTGACAGTATCTAAAAGTGACAGTATCTAAAAGTGACGGTATCTAAAAGTGACAGTATCTAAAAGTGACAGTATCTAAAAGTGACAGTATCTAAAAGTGACCGTATCTAAAAGTGACGGTGTCTAAAAGTGATGTTGTCTAAAAGTGACTGTGTCTAAAAGTGACGATATCTAAAAGTGACGGTATCCAAAAGTGACGGTATCCAAAAGTGACGGTATCTAAAAGTGACGGTCTCTAAAAGTAACGTTATCTAAAAGTGACGGTATCTAAAAGTGACGGTATCTAAAAGTGACGGTATCTAAAAGTGACAGTATCTAAAAGTGACAGTATCTAAAAGTGACAGTATCTAAAAGTGACGGTATCTAAAAGTGACAGTATCTAAAAGTGACAGTATCTAAAAGTGACAGTATCTAAAAGTGACGGTATCTAAAAGTGACGGTATCTAAAAGTGACAGTATCTAAAAGTGACAGTATCTAAAAGTGACAGTATCTAAAAGTGATCGTATCTAAAAGTGACGGTGTCTAAAAGTGATGGTGTCTAAAAGTGACTGTGTCTAAAAGTGACGGTTTCTAAAAGTGACGGTATCCAAAAGTGACGGTATCCAAAATTGACGTATCTAAAAGTGATGGTATCTAAAAGTGACGGTATCTAAAAGTGACGGTGTCTAAAAGTGACGTATCTAAAAGTGACGGTGTCTAAAATTGACGTGTTAAAAGTGACAGTGTCCAAAAGTGACGGTATCTAAAAGTGACGGTATCTAAAAGTGACGGTGTCTAAAAGTGACGTATCTAAAAGTGACGGTGTCTAAAAGTGACGTGTTAAAAGTGACAGTGTCCAACAGTGACGGTATCTAAAAGTGACGGTATCTAAAAGTGACGGTATCTAAAAGTGACGTATCTAAAAGTGACGGTGTCAAAAGTGACGTGTTAAAAGTGACAGTGTCCAAAAGTGACGGTATCTAAAAGTGACGGTATCTAAAAGTGACGGTATCTAAAAGTGACGTATCTAAAAGTGACGGTGTCTAAAAGTGACATGTTAAAAGTGACATTGACCAATAGTGACGGTATCTAAAAGTGACGGTATGTAAAAGTGACGGTGTCTAAAAGTGACGGTTTCTAAAAGTGACGGTATCTAAAAGTGGCAGTGTCTAAAAGTGACAGTATCTAAAAGTGACGGTGTCTAAAAGTGACGGTATCTAAAAGTGACAATATCTAAAAGTGGCAGTGTCTAAAAGTGACGGTATCTAAAAGTGACAGCATCTAAAAGTGACAGTATCTAAAAGTGACGGTATCTAAAAGTGACAGTATCTAAAAGTGACAGTATCTAAAAGTGACAGTATCTAAAAGTGACAGTATCTAAAAGTGACGGTGTCTAAAAGTGACGGTATCTAAAAGTGGCAGTGTCTAAAAGTGACAGTATCTAAAAGTGACAGTATCTAAAAGTGACAGTATCTAAAAGTGACAGTATCTAAAAGTGCCGGTGTCTAAAAGTGACGGTATCTAAAAGTTGCAGTATCTAAAAGTGACAGTATCTAAAAGTGACAGTATCTAAAAGTGACGGTATCTAAAAGTGACGGTATCTAAAAGTGACAGTATCTAAAAGTGACAGCATCTAAAAGGGACAGTATCTAAAAGTGACAGTATCTAAAAGTGACGGTATCTAAAAGTGACAGTATCTAAAAGTGACAGTATCTAAAAGTGACAGTATCTAAAAGTGACAGTATCTAAAAGTGACGGTGTCTAAAAGTGACGGTATCTAAAAGTGGCAGTATCTAAAAACTAAAAGTGACGGTGTCTAAACGTGACGGTATCTAAAAGTGACAGTATCTAAAAGTGGCAGTGTCTAAAAGTGGCAGTGTCTAAAAGTGACGGTATCTAAAAGTGACAGTATCTAAAAGTGACAGTATCTAAAAGTGACAGTATCTAAAAGTGACAGTATCTAAAAGTGACGGTATCTAAAAGTGACAGTATCTAAAAGTGACAGTATCTAAAAGTGACAGTATCTAAAAGTGACAGTATCTAAAAGTGACGGTATCTAAAAGTGATAGTACTGTATCTAAAAGTGACAGTATCTAAAAGTGACAGTATCTAAAAGTGACCGTATCTAAAAGTGACGGTGTCTAAAAGTGATGTTGTCTAAAAGTGACTGTGTCTAAAAGTGACGATATCTAAAAGTGACGGTATCCAAAAGTGACGGTATCCAAAAGTGACGGTATCTAAAAGTGACGGTCTCTAAAAGTAACGTTATCTAAAAGTGACGGTATCTAAAAGTGACGGTATCTAAAAGTGACGGTATCTAAAAGTGACGGTATCTAAAAGTGACGGTATCTAAAAGTGACGGTATCTAAAAGTGACAGTGTCTAAAAGTGACGGTATCTAAAAGTGACAGTATCTAAAAGTGACGGCATCTAAAAGTGACGGCATCTAAAGGTGACGGTATCTAAATGTGACAGTATCTAAAAGTGACAGTATCTAAAAGTGACAGTGTCTAAAAGTGATGGTGTCTAAAAGTGACGGCATCCAAAAGTGACAGTAACTAAAAGTGACGGTATCTAAAAGTGACAGTATCTAAAAGTGACGGTATCTAAAAGTGACAGTATTTAAAAGTGACGGTATTTAAAAGTGACAGTATCTGAATCCGGAGGCCTTGGTTCGGGACTTCTTTCAAAAACAGCTAAAGTTGCCGAGTGAATCCATTAAAGCAATTACTTTTCATCGAGTTCACCGCCTCGGTGCTAAACGGCCTGGGAACACTAGACCGCGCCCGATAATAGCTAAATTCGAACATTATAAACAAAAGGAACAGGTTAAAAGCCGAGGTAGGGAACTACGTGGGACACATTTTAGTATGAACGATCAATATCCTGCAGAAATCCTGAGCAGAAGGAAAGTACTATTCCCGATAAGAAAGAAAAATATAAGCGAAGGAATAAGAGCTAACATCTCCGTGGATAAACTCTATATAAACGGTCAGCTGTTTAGAGATCCAGAAACTACTCCTTGGCTTTATTAGCCATATGATCAAGGTAAGAACTATATCGGTTGCTAATATTGATTAATATTATTAAATATAGTATTTGTTAATATTACTTACCAGATATATTTAATTTTTTTTCAGCACAGCTCGGTGGTGGGACACACTCAGATAGTGGTGATACACAAGGTGGGATGACACTTGATGTGGTAAGAGGGTGTTTTTGTTGTTTTTTCTTATCTGAATTATGTTTCCATGTATATCATTTCTCTTTGTTTTCTTGTCTATATTTTTCTAACTCAACAATTATCAGCGCACAAGCACAAGGGTTCACACACGTCTTTGTATATCCATACAATTACTTTATGAATGAAAACTTCCCTGATTCATTTTCAAAAGAAACAGCAATTACTTTATTTAAAAATCATATATAGTTATTCATTAAGGGATATGTTTTTGTCTGGATATATTACTATCTTATATATTTCAGATAATGGGTGTGGTTTAGCTATATTATCATTAGCACAGGTATGGGTACCTTAGGGTTTGTCACATGGAACATTAATGGAGCCGGTAGCCAACGTAAAAAATATAGAATTTTTAACCAGATTAAAAGATTAAAGGCAGATGTTGTATTACTCCAAGAAATTCATAAATTGGCATCAACTGTGGAGGAGCTTAAATCTTCAGAGTTTCCTAATGTATTCTCAGCATGTTATAATTCAAGACAAAGAGGGGTGGCAATTTTAATAAATAAAAATGTTAACTTCACAGTATTAGATCAGGTTATAGACCCGCACGGTAGATATATAATATTAAAGTTATCAATATTTAGACAAAATTATTGTATTGTTAGCATATATGGACCGAATGTAGACGACGCAGCTTTTTTTCATGATTTTTTTTCCACCCTATCAAATCACATGGATTCCTCACTGGTGATGGGAGGTGATCTCAACTTTGGTTTAGATGACAAATTAGACAGACTGAATGCAGCGGGAACTCAACGCAGTTGGCAATCTATAAATATAGTTAAACAGTATATGAATGATTATGGGCTCTGCGATGCATGGCGTTGTTTTCACCCTGATAGCAAAGAATATTCTTTCTTTTCACATGTGCATCACTCATATTCTCGTCTAGATTATTTCATAGTAAGCAATTCATTGATGACAAACATTTCAGACACTAAGATACACCCTATTGCTGTCAGCGATCATGCACCAGTTACTGTAAATTTAGATTTAAAAAAAACAACAACAAAAAATATAAATTGGAGATTAAATACATCACTGCTACAAGAAGAAGAATTTTTGCAATATTTTAAAAAAGAATGGGCATCGTATCTAGAGTTTAATGACTTGCCAGGAACTTCAGCATGTACACTTTGGGAGGCTGGGAAAACAGTCATGAGAGGTAAAATAATATCCTATTCAACAAATAAAAAGAAAAAAGAAAATAAACGTATTGATGAATTAGAGAAATCCATTAAATTGTTAGAAGGTCTACAAGGTGAGGAAACACAGCAAAAGCTACGCAAATTAAAATTAGAACTAAATGAATATATTGATAAGAAAAATAAATTCTTGATACAAAGACTTAGATTAGATCATTTTGAATACGGTAATAAATCAGGGAACTTTTTAGCTAATCAACTCAAATTAAACAAAGAAAAAACATCTATATATGGTATTAAAGATGAAAATGGAAATATATTTTATGATGAGGGAAAAATAAACGATGTTTTTAAAGATTTCTATAAAACTCTATACACTCCACAAATAAATCCATCTAATGAGGATATTAATGAATTCTTGGAGAAAGTAACACTTCCAAAACTAGATATTAGTCAGTCATCAAAACTAGACTCACCATTAACATCAGATGAGCTCCATGAAGCAATTAAAAGCATGCCTAATAAGAAATCTCCAGGTCCTGATGGCTATCCAGTGGAATTCTATAAAGAATTCTGGGATATACTGGAACCGATATTCTATAGAGTGCTACTTGAGTCAGAAGGAAATGGCAGGCTACCAACACATATGAATTCAGCTAACATTAGTCTCTTATTAAAATCAGGCAAAGACCCAGTATTACCTACCAGTTATCGTCCAATCTCTCTTATTAATGTAGATGTTAAAATAATTTGTAAAGTCTTATCAAAAAGACTAGAGAAGATAACTCCTGTTATTATACATCCAGACCAAACCGGATTCATAAAGGGAAGACACTCGAACACAAACACTCGCAGATTATATAATGTAATAGAGTATTCGTATTTTAAAAATATTGAAACAGCTATTTTTTCTTTAGACTGCTGAAAAAGCCCTCTGGAGTGAGGGTGAAACGTTTCTACTAAAAAGAAATTGTCCAGATGAACTGATTGAGAATGAGCGGATTGAAACAGCTATTTTTTCTTTAGATGCTGAAAAAGCATTCGATAGAGTAAATTGGAATTTTTTATTTGCTACCTTAAATAAATTTGGTTTTGGGAATTACTTCATTAACTGGTTAAAAATATTATATAGTTCACCAACAGCGTGCGTCAGGACAAATAATCAATTATCTTCAAGCTTCTGTTTACAGAGGGGCACCAGGCAAGGTTGCCCACTTTCACCAGCATTATTTGCTATTTTTATTGAACCTTTAGCAGCAGCAATAAGGCAAAGTGCTGATATTAAAGGAATAAAGGGTAGAAACATAGAACATAAAATTAGTCTTTATGCTGATGATGTTTTGCTTTTTCTTGAGAACTCAGGAAACTCAATATCTAATGTTATCAAGTTAATAAACTCATTCTCAAAAGTTTCTGATTACTCTATAAACTGGACAAAATCTACAGTTCTTCCAATAAATTGCGTGTTTAATAATTCTCTTAATGAAAGACTGCAATCAGGTAACATTAAATATTTAGGTGTTAATATCTCTCCTAAATTAGAGGATTTAATAAAATTAAATCATATCCCATTATTAAA
>JBBPBX010111212.1:0-10761 GCA_038048925.1 Garcialebias charrua | reverse complement strand
GCATGCACTGCACAGCACTTTGGTTGGTCTTGCTGCTGTTTTAAGTGCTTTATAAAAAAAGTGGTATGGTATGGTACAGTATTGTATGTTATAGTACATGGGTCACCAACCTTTTTGAGACTAAGCTATTACAGAGGGACTGAGTGACACAAAGGGCTACTTGTTTGATCCAAACAAATTTGCATGGCTCACTTTTAATTATAGTATTAATAATACAGTAATACATTTACAGACATGTGACTATATGACGGCCTAATCACATCAATCTGATCTGTATTATTAAAAACTCCCCACACTGATTACCAGTAAGGATTTAGCATGACAAATACATATGATCAATTATTATTGATAATCAGTGATTAGAACTCTCATTCGAGCTCAAATCCTCAGTTTGAATCCCTTTTTGGGCTCTTCTGAGCATCTGTAAATTTTCTCTAGCTGTGACTGATAGTGTGGACGGATGTTTGTCTCTGTCTGTGTCTCTGACTCTGTGACAGATTGGAGACCTGTCCTTGGTGTCCCCCCTGCCTTCACCCAAAAGTAAATTCCATTCCATTTCACTTCCATTGTTAAACAAAGTTGTTGGTCACATAAAACCCTCAGGCTCCCTTGCTGAACCCATCCTCCCATCATTGTGTAAACAAGTCCTACCATCCATTGGGCAGCCTGCTCAAATTACAGACCAATCTCAAAACTCCCCTTTCTGTCCAAAATCCTAAAAAATAAAAAGTTTTACTCAGTTAAATCAATTTTTAAATAAGAACAAAATATTTTAGGTCTTTCAGTCTGGTCTTTCAGTCTGGTATCAAGCAGCTTCATAGCACAGAAACAGCTTTGGTTAAGGTTTGCAATGATATTCTGGTAGCAAATTTCTTTTCAAACAGGTACATTTCCAAGTAAAATGAAAACAGCAAAAGTAATTCCTTTTTTAAAGTGGTGATAAACATCAATTCTCTAATTATAGACCTATATCTCTTCTTTCTCAATTTTCACAGTAAAATTGTTTTTGCAACAATTTGACAAGTTTGTGGAAAAACATAAATTATCATCTTATTGCCAATATGGATTTAGACCCAAAAGGTCAACTTAAATGGCTGTAGTTCAATTAGTAGAAGTTAGTAATTAGTAGAAATAAATAGATGCCATTTTCTGCATTATGGTGTATTTTAATGGATTGTTTAGCATCTAGTTTTACCTACATAAGTAAACACTTGATTCAACAAGTATTTTAGAGTTAATGGCACAACATGAAGTAGATTGGCCAACAGCTCTCCTTGTGTGAATAGAGCATACTCCACTTCTATTACACATCCTAGCCACAGTTTATGAAACATAGTATAGCCTCAGTATAGCCTCACCCCTCCCTGGGCTGCCACCTTACCGTGGTGGAGGGGTTTGAGTGTCCCAATGATCCTAGGAGCTATGCTGTCAGGGGCTTCATGCCCCTAGTAAGGTCACCCAAGGCAGACAGGTCCTAGGTGAGGGATCAGACAAAGTGCAGCCCAAAGACCCCTTATGATGAGTAAAATAAATGGACAAAATGTTCCCTCGCCCGGACGCGGGTCACCGGGGCCCCACTCTGGAGCCAGGCCCGGAGGTGGGGCACGTTGGCGAGCGCCTGGTGGCCGGGCTTTCACCCATGGAGCTCGGCCGGGCACAGCCCGAAGAGGAGACGTGGGTCCCCCTTCCCATGGGCTCACCACCTATGGGAGGGGCCAAAGGGGTCGGGTGCAATGTGGGATGGGTGGTGGCCGAGGGCGGGGACCCTGGCGGTCTGATCCTTGGCTACAGAAGCTGGCCATTGGGACATGGAATGTCAACTCTCTGGTGGGGAAGGAGCCTGAGCTAGTGTGCGAGGTCGAGAGATTCCGAGTAGAAATAGTCAGACTCACTTCAACACATGGCTCTGGCTCTGGAACCAGTTTCCTTGAGAGGGGTTGGACACTCTTCTACTCTGGAGTTGCCCATGGTGAGAGGCGCCGAGCAGGAGTGGGCATACTTTTTGCCCCCCATCTTGGTGCCTGTACGTTGGGGTTCACCCCGGTGAACGAGAGGGTAGCCTCCCTTCGCCTACGTGTGGGGGGATGGACTTTGACTGTTGTTTGTGCCTATGCGCCAAACGGCAGTGCAGATTACCCACCCTTTTTGGAGTCCTTGGAGGGGGTATATGAGAGTGCGCCTCCTGGGGACTCCCTTGTTCTGCTGGGGGATTTCAACGCTCACGTGGGAAATTACAGTGAGACCTGGAGGGGTGTGGTTGGGAGGAACGGCCCCCCTGATCTGAACCCGAGTGGTGTTTTGTTGTTGGACTTCTGTGCTCGTCATGGATTGTCCATAATGAACACCATGTTCCGGCATAAGGGTGTACATATGTGCTCTTGGCACCAGGACACCCTAGGTCGTAGTTCGATGATCGACTTTGTTGTTGTCTCATCTGATCTGCGGCCGTATGTCCTGGACACTCGGGTGAAGAGAGGGGCAGAGCTGTCAACTGACCACTACCTGGTGGTGAGTTGGCTCCGATGGTGGGGGAGGATGCCGGTCAGACCTGGCAGACCCAAACGTATTGTGAGGGTCTGCTGGGAACGTCTGGCAGAGTCTCCCGTAAGACGGAGCTTTAACTCCCACCTCCGGGAGAGCTTTGAACACGTTCCGAGGGAGGCGGGGGACATTGAGCCCGAGTGGGCCATGTTCCGCGCCTCTATTGTCGAGGCAGCTTATCAGAGTTGTGGCCGCAAGGTTGTTGGTGCCTGTCGTGGTGGCAACCCTCGAACCCGGTGGTGGACACCGGCGGTGAGGGATGCTGTCATGCTGAAGAAGAGTCCTGTTAGGCCTTTTTGGCCTGTGGGACCCCGGAAGCAGCAGATAGGTACCGACAGTCCAAGCGGCATGCGGCTCGGGTGGTTGCTGAGGCAAAAACTCGGGCGTGGGAGGAGTTCGGAGAGGCCATGGAGAATGACTTCCGTACGGCTTCGAAGCGATTCTGGTCCACCATCCGGCGTCTCAGGGGGGGAAAGTGGTACGCGACCAACACCATTTATGGTGGGGATGGCATGCTGTTGACCTCAACTCGGGATGTTGTGAGTCGGTGGGCGGAGTACTTCGAAGACCTCCTCAATCCTACTGGCACGTCTTCCACTGAGGAAGCGGAGCCTGGGGACTTTGGGTCGGGCTCTCCAATCTCTGGTGCTGAGGTCACCGAGGTGGTTAAAAAGCTCTGCGGTGGTAGGGCTCCGGGGATGGATGAGATTTGCCCTGAGTTCCTTAGGGCTCTGGATGTTGTGGGGTTGTGTTGGCTTACACACTCTGCAATATCGCGTGGACATCAGGGGCAGTTCCCTTGGATTGGCAGACTGGGGTGGTGGTTCCTCTATTCAAAATGGGGAACCGTAGAGTGTGTTCCAACCATAGGGGGATCACACTCTTAAGCCTCCCTGGTAAGGTCTATTCAGGGGTTCTGGAGAAGAGGGTCCGTCGGATAGTCGAACCTCGGATTCAAAGTCAAAGTCAAAGTCAACTTTATTGTCAGAACTGCAATACAGTATGTACAGGACATACACAGGACCGAAATTGCTTTTCTCTCAGTCCCTCGGTGCAACAGTAACCATCTAAACACTAAACACTAAAACATTTAATAAACATAAGCATAAAATAGTAAAAGTGTAACACTGTCCTGAGTTTTTTCATAATAGTATAAAAGTATGAAAATTTACACCAACACTGAAACACCCAACACCCCTGAAACACCAAACACCCAATGAACATAAGCATAAAATGAAATAATAAAAGTGTAATACTGTCCTGAGTTTTTGCATAGTAGTATAAAAAGTATAAAAAGTATATCTATAAAATAAACTGAAGGTTCTAGCATTGACATTTGCAAAGAGTGGCACAGCAGCATATAAGTTAATTACACAGTATATGTATGAGGTAGTCAGTGGTGGGATGTAACTAAGTATAAATACTTTGTTACTGTACTTAAATAAATTTTTCATGTATCTGTACTTTACTTAAGTAGAGTTAAACATGGGTACTTTTTACTTTTACTCCACTACATTTTACATGAAGTATCTGTACTTTCTACTACACTACATTTCTATAATGTGTTGAGTTACAAGTTACATTCATGTTGCAGCTTTTTGATTTGTCGTTAGTTTGAAATGATGTCAAGATGGGAGTTGGTCCATTGAATCACTGCAAAGTGGACAGGTAACATTACACCCGCCTTCAAGAAGAGCTGAATCAATGACATATATTCTAGTATATACATTGAGCTGGGAGCACCCACAGCACCACTAACACACGCAAAATGAATTCCACCACAGAGATTCTGCCAGAAAATACACCAACACCCATGGCCTTATTGAAACATTATTCAAAGACTATTACTGAAAGACTATTGAAAGACTGTTCAGTCAGATTCTGTTCAGACAGATTCTCTCTCCCAAAAGAGCCAGACTGGACTAAAAAAACTTTGAAAACCAACTTCATCTGAACTTGAACAAGAAATTATTGCTGCAATATTAAAATGTGTCAGTTCATGATGTTAGAAGACAAGAGATGTCTCCAAATGACTCAACACTCAGGTCCAAGTTTCGAAAATGGTGTCAGGAAGGTAAAATATTGTTCACTATTGACCCATTACAAGGTTGACTTGACAGTATTTTAACTAGAGTTGATGACAAACTGCAGTTGAAATGATCAGATGTTCATTTGTTAGTTGTGTCTAATGCTCCTTTTTTTCTGTCAGACAACTTTTACTTAAATGTGTTTACTGCAGTTAAAATGACACATTGGTTTGTGTTAAATAAAAACTTTCACAGGTATAATCTTTCTTATTTTGCTTAATGTCATTTAACTCTGTAGGTCATCCCTGAAATTCTGACGCACAAAATCACAAGTCCAAGTGTGAACTGTGTCACAGAGTAAACACAATAAAAACATGTACAGTACTGTATTATCTGCAGCATTGTTCATTAAAATGACTCAACACTATTAATGTATTACAGAAAATATACATACAGTATGCACACTTATGATATTGTAGATCATTGGATTAGGTAATACATTCAGCAAGTACTTTTACTTTAATACTTTTAAGTATTTTTAAAATCAAGTACTTATTTACTTCTACTTAAGTAAAAACATTAATATGGTACTTCTACTTTTACTAGAGTACATTTTTGTCTGTTTATTTGTACTTTTACTTAAGTACAGTGTTTGAGTACTTTCTCCACCACTGGAGGTAGTTGATGTTGGTATAGAGGCAAAGTGGCATATGCAGTGAGGCACATAAGGCACATTTGGCATCCTTAGATAAGGCTAGTCAGAGAATGCTGTATATGTATCTGCAGTAGTGTAGATAAAAGTAGTGTAAATGTAAACAGTAGTAATAAATGTAAAGCAGTAGTAATAAATGTAAACCGTATTAATAAATGTAAACAGTGAATGTAAACAGTAGTATGACTATAGGCAGTAATGTAATACAAACATTAGTGCAAATATGAGAAGTAGTGCAAACTGAATGAGTACATGACCGAGAGTTTAGTGAATAACCCGTTTGATGACACAGGGTCCAGTGTTAAAAACTTTGTGTTGAGTGGTAATGTGTGAGAAAGTTTTTTTGTGTTAAGGCAGTTCAAATGGGAGGGGAGGCAGAGCAGGCAGAGTGTTTAGCATTCTGACTGCCTGATGAACAGAGCTGTCTCTCAGTCTGCTGGTTCGAGCCTGGAGACTCCTCAGTCTCCTCCCTGATGGCAGCAGTCTAAAGCGGCTGTGTAGTGGGTGTGTGGGATCACCTGCCATGCAGTGGGCTTTCCGAGTGAGGTGTTTGCTGTGTAAGTCCTGCAGTGAGGGCAAGGAGGTGCCGACGATCTTCTCAGCTGCTTTCACGATGCGCTGGAGGCTCTTGCGGCATGATGCAATGCATGCACCAAACCACACCGTGATGCAGCTGGTCAGGACACTTTCTATGGCACCCCTGTAGAAGGTGCACATGATGGGGGTTGAAGCTCCAGCCCTTTTCAGCTTGCGGAGAAAGTAGAGGCGCTGGTGAGCCTTCTTGGCCAGTGCTGCAGTGTTCCTGCTCCAGGACAGGTCCTTTGAGACGTGCACTCCCAGGAACTTGGTGCTGTCCACTCTCTCCACTGCGGTGCTGTTGATGGTCAGAGGGGCATGTTGTGCATCCCTCTTCCTGAAGTCCACGACAATCTCCTTTGTCTTCTCCACGTTGAGAGTGAGATTGTTGTGTCCGCACCACAAGGCCAAGCGGCTCACCTCGTTCCTGTAGTCCGTCTCATCGTTGTTGCTGATGAGACCTACCACTGTTGTGTCGTCCGCAAACTTGATGAAGTGGTTGGAGCTGTACGATGGTGTGCAGTCGTGTGTTAGCAGGGTGAATAGAAGGGGGCTCAGCACACATCCTTGTGGGGCCCCTGTGTTCAATGTGATGGTGCTAGATGTGTTACTCCCGATCCGTACTGTCTGTGGTCTCCCGGTCAGGAAGTCTAGCAGCCAGTTACACATTGAGGTGTTCAGCCCCAGACTGTCCAGTTTATGGATGAGCTGTTGGGGGATGATGGTGTTGAATGCCGAGCTGAAGTCGATGAACAACATTCTAACATAAGAGTCCTTCGTGTCCAGATGTGTGAGAGCTGTGTGGAAGGCAGAGGAGATGGCATCGTCGGTTGAGCGATTAGGTCGGTATGCAAATTGGAAGGGATCCAGGGAGGCAGGGAGGCCAGATGTGATGCTTTTCATGACTAGCCGTTGAAAGCACTTCATCAGGATGGGGGTGAGTGCTACTGGGCGATAGTCATTGAGGCATACGGGCATTGCCTTCTTTGGGACAGGGATGATGGTGGTAGCTTTGAAACAGGTGGGGACGATAGCCTGGCTCAGTGAGATGTTAAAGATGTCCGTGAAGACCGCTGCGAGTTCCCTTGCACAGTCCTTCAGCACACGACCAGGTATGTTGTCAGGACCAGAGGCCTTCCGGCATTAATCTTGATAAATGATCGCCTTACGCTGTCTGAGGACAGTGCCAGCACCTGGCCATCAGGAGAGGGAGGGAGTTTATGTGCAGGTGTGCTATTACTTGCCTCAAACCGAGCAAAGAACTCATTAAGTTCATTCAGCGTAGAGGTTGAGCTGTCACAGGTCTGGGGGGGGGGTTGTAGTTTGTGATGGTCTGTATTCCCTACCACAGACTGCGTGTATCCTTGCTGTCCTTGAAACGGTGAGCTATTTTCCTAGAATACTGCTCCTTGGCCTCTCTGATGCCCAGATTCAGGTTCTTTCTGGCTGCCTTCAGGCCCACCTGATCTCCCGCTTTGAAGGCAGCATTCCTGGCTTTCAGGAGTCTGTAAACCTCAGCTGTCAGCCATGGCTTCTGATTAGCCCGAAAAGTGATGGTTTTGAGGTTGGTAACATCATCAATGCACTTGGTGATGTATGAACATACAGTGTCTGAGTACTCCTGGAGACATGTGTTGTTGTTTGTGGTAGCAGCTTCTTTGAACATACCCCAATCTGTGGTGTCAAAACAGTCCTGGAGTGCCTCTGAAGACCCCTCTGGCCACACTCGTATCTGCTTGCAGACTGGTTTTGTGACTTTCACCAGCGGCCTGTATGCTGGCTTTAGCATAACATAGATATGGTCAGAAGCATCAATGTGGGGGAGGGGGAGGGCTCTGTAGGCATTTTTCATGGTGGTGTAAACTTGGTCCAGTGTGTTGTTTCCTCTTGTTGCAAAAGTTTATGTTTTTGTATGTTTTTTGAAATACACTCTTTAAATCTGCATGGTTGAAATCACCAGCCGTGATGAGAAAAACATGGAGGAACAATGTGGTTTTCGTGCTGGTCGTGGAACACTGGACCAGCTCTACACCCTTAGCAGGATCCAGGAGGGCGCATGGGAGTTTGCCCAACCAGTTTACATGTGCTTTGTGGACTTGGAAAAGGCATTCGACCGCGTCCCTCGGGGGGTTCTGTGGGGGGTACTCCGGGAGTATGGGGTACCAGGCCCATTGATATGGGCTGTTAGGTCCCTGTACGACCGGTGTCAGAGCTTGGTCCGCATTGCCGGCAGTAAGTCAGGCTCGTTTCCAGTGAGAGTTGGACTCCGCCAAGGTTGCCCTTTGTCACCGATTCTGTTCATAACTTTTATGGACAGAATTTCTAGGCGCAGCCAAGGTGTTGAGAGGATCCGTTTTGGTGGCCTTAGAATCGCTTCTCTGTTTTTTGCAGATGATGTGGTCCTATTGGCTTCATCAGATCGTGATCTACAGCTTTCGCTGGAGCGGTTTGCAGCTGAGTGTGATGCGGCCGGGATGAGGATCAGTTCCTCCAAATCCGAGGCCATGGTCTTGAGCCGGAAAAGGGTAGAGTGCACTCTCCAGGTCGGGGAGGAGGTCCTGCCCCAAGTGGAGGAGTTTAAGTATCTCGGGGTCTTGTTCACAAATAATGGAAAACTGGAGCATGAGATCGATAGGCGGATAGGTGCAGCATCTGCAGTGAAGCGGGCGCTGTACCGGTCTGTAGTAGTGAAGAGAGAGCTGAGTCGAAAGGCAAAGTTCTTAATTTACCGATCGATCTACGTTCCCACCCTCATCTATGGTCATGAGCTTTGGGTTGTGACCGAAAGAACGAGATCTCGGATACAAGCGGCTGAAATGAGTTTTCTCCGCAGGGTGTCTGGACTCTTCCTTAGAGATAGGATGAGAAGCTCAGTCATCCGGGAGGGACTCGGAGTAGAGCCGTTGCTTCTCCACATCGAGAGGAGCCAGTTGAGGTGGCTCGGGCATCTGGTTAGGGTGCCTCCTGGACGCCTCCCTGGTGAGGTGTTCCGGGCATGTCCCACCAGGAGGAGACCCAGATGAAGACCCAAGACACGCTGGAGGAACTATGTTTCTCGGCTGGCCTGGGAACGCCTTAGGATTCCCCCAGAGGAGCTGCTCCAAGTGGCTGGGGAGAGGGAAGTCTGAGTCTCCCTACTTAGGCTGCTACCCCCGCGACCCGACCCCGGATAAGCGGACGAAAAAACGATGGATGGATGGAACAAAAGAAGAAAATGACAGAACACTGAGGCTCTTCATGAAAGGTAGCAAAGCTACGAGATATATTGGATTTCAGGTCCATCAACTTCTTTATGAAAAAAACTGAGGAACATGTTACAGTCATTGTTTGAGGTTAATGAAGCATGGTACGCTGGAGGAGATACAATACTGCTGATAATATTAAATAACACTTTAGGATTGTTTTTGTTCTGGTGAAGGATATTGCTAAAATAAGATGACCTGGCATCACATTACTATGTCACATTGTTGATATTGTATGTATGTAGACTGTTGATTTTCTTTTTTTGCATAGTGTTGTTCTGTTTTTTCTGTTGACTTGTTGTTAACTCCTTTATTTCTCTTCACTCTTTGTTAGAAATCAGGTCTCTCTTGCAAATGAGTCCACGTGGCTCAACGAGACTAACCTGTATAAATAAAGGGTGAATGAATCACTAACTACCTTGTTATAAGCTTCAAGGACCTCTTTAAAATATTCCCGGAGGGCAACCAAACCAGTCCTCTTCCACAGGCATTCTGTTTTCAGACAAGAGCGCCTGAGTTCTCGAGTTTGATTAGTTAACCAAGGTGAACAGAGGTAAACAGGCCCACAGCGGGTTTTGTTAGGAGTAACACTGTCCAGAATAGCAAGGCAGTGATAATTAGGAGTCAGCCAGAAGCTCCACATCATCATCATCATACGGGTAATTGTATGCTGGAAAAAGCAGGCGTAAAAGCCCCTTAGTTTCACCCCCCAAAACGGGGTCATATTGGACAGGGACCAATGTGTACACGTCCCACAGGGATACCACAACATATCCAAAGATGGTGAGTCTGGCTCCAGCAGAAAAAACAGAGCACCAGAAGCCCATGCTTTCCTTCTCTGTGGTCTCTCTATTTAAGCCGCTAAGAGGATATTTTGGGTGACTTTTCAGACTCAAAATTTTCTAAAGCCGTTTGGTCCAAGACGCAACTTGTGTATGTGTGCTACCCATACGTTCTGTGGTGCCATGCAAGTAAGCTAACATCAGTGAAGCAGAGTTAAGAGAAGCAAATTCTAAACCTTTATAATGGTGAAACAAACACAGTAATATATTCAATCACCTAGTTAAAGTAAAAAACAAATGCAGTTCTTTTAAGATGGAATGGCTGTCAGAGTATCTACAAACAGAAGAACAAGTGGTGACACTGGGAGAGATATTTTCTTTTTTCAGTAAGAAAGGTCTGCTTTGCAAAACATGCAGTGAAGCCAAAGTAGCAAGTGAGTTTTTGGAGGGAAAAATGTGGACTGAATGGAAATTGGACAATTTCAAGCATCACATTGAGCATAAAACTCATTTGAAAGTTGTTGGATCAAGCCTGATCAAGAAAGGTCATCAGAGACTATACTTCCTCAGACGGCTGAGACGAGCTGGTCTGAGCAGCCCAGTCCTCACCTCCTTCTACAGGTGTGCAGTGGAGAGCATCCTGTGCTCCAGTATCAACGTGTGGCATGGAGGCTGCACAGCTGCAGAAAGAAAAGCTCTGCAGAGAGTGGTGAAGGTTGCACAGAAGTCTGTTGGAGTCAGTCTCCCCACCATCACAGACATTTACACCTCCAGATGTAGGAAAAGAGCCACTTGCATCATGAAAGACCTCACTCACCCAGCACACTCACTCTTTGCTCCACTCCCCTCAGGACGGAGGTTGAGGAGCATTAAATGTAGAA
>JBBPBX010111211.1:0-10761 GCA_038048925.1 Garcialebias charrua | reverse complement strand
TGTCTGGTGTGTCGCGCAGGCTTCAGTGAGTCGTGCGCTCCCCTTGGTCATCAAAGCCGCTCCTCATATTAACACCCAGGTACATAAAATTCCCATACACCGCCGCAGAACAAGTACGAATTAAGACTGATTTTCATGCTATTGCTGGACTGCTGTGCCAAACACCATCGGAGCAATAGATTATTAGCTCCCTGGTTTACCCCAGAGCTGAGGAAAATGAAGACAGCTGGTCGAGTGCTTGAGAGACGCTTCTTGGCTTCTGGTCTGCTAGCTCACAAGCTAGCTTATACAGAGCATCGTAAGATGTATGCTAGGTCCCTCAAAAACTCTCGAACTTTATTTTACTCATCTATAATTTCTGATAACCCTGGTAACTCCAAAATACTTTTTTCAACCATCACTCACCTCCTTCAGCCACGTACAACCTCACTCACTGACTCCACTAATGATCTTTGTAATAAATTTATCTCCTTTTTCCAAAACAAGATCCAAAAAATCAGATCAGCCATCACCTCTTCACCCCCTGCCCTTTCTCCGGCTGCAAATGTACAGCTTGAGAACCCTCCTCCCCTCAGCTTTTTCCCAGAGGTCTGTGTGAAGGAAGTTGAAGCCACTGTCAGGGCAATGAAACCCTGCACATGTGCTCTTGACCCCTTCCCAACAGTCCTGGTCAAGGCTAACATTGCCTCTCTCAGTTCACTCATCACCACTATAGTTAATCAGTCTCTCCAATCTGGTCATATTTCCCCTGTCTTGAAGTCCTCTATAATTAAACCTCTTCTTAAAAAACCTACCCTCGATCCTCATGACCTGGCAAATTACAGACCCATTTCCAACCTTCCCTTCCTCGCTAAAGTTTTGGAGAAATTAGTCTCGGTTTATCTACAAGAACATCTACATGACAATAATATACTGTAGGGCTGTGCGATATGACGATATATATCGTGGGGACGATAGAAACGTGTCTATCGTGCTACTTTCCTTCTATCGTCTCTATCGTGATAAATAAGAATAAAAAAATAACGGTCGCAATTTTGCGAGATGACGGCGCTGCTTTATGTTTGACGCACGCGCGGGTTTGCGACACATGCTTTACGTTGTTAAACTCGAGTTCAACAGAGACGCAGCCGGCATGAAGCCGGTGTCACCAGATATCTATGGGTGTCACAACATGGAGAAACAGCTGCGCAGGCAGCCCAAGAAGAAGAACTTTTACCAAAAAGAGGGGGAAGCTCACCTTGTTAGCTTCCATTATTTCGCTCCGCTGAAACTCGGAGACAAAATGGGTCCAGAGGACACGAAGTCCAACCGAGTCCGAACTCGGGTCCAGTTAACCAATACAAAACAGACCAGAGACACAACAGAACCGGAATCAAACGCAACGTTTTCTCTTTTCTGTTTCTTTGCCTTGTTTACTCCAGATTCCAGTCAGAGCGGATTTCTTCTTCGTGGGTTTTATTAGCAGCCGTTGTTTTACCGCCACCTGCAGGAAAAATTTGGACCAAAGTAGGTCCAAAGTTGGACCAAAGTTTCTACTTTGGTCCAAATTTCCTTGTTCTTTTTGTTCACATTCTTATAATTGTAACTGTATCTGTAGTAAAATAAAATAAAAAATAAAATAAAAACTTTGGTATACAACACGATGTGTGTGTGTACAGGAAAAATTTGGAACAAAGTTTTTTTTTATATCGTGATATATATCGTTATCGTGATATAAAAAAGTCCATATCGTGATATATGATTTTTTCCATATCGCCCAGCCCTAATATACTGGATAAATTCCAATCAGGTTTTCGAACAGCACATAGCACTGAAACAGCTCTTGTCCGGGTCACAAATGACCTGTTGGTCACTGCAGACCGTGGTTCCTCCTCTCTCCTTATTCTCCTTGATCTTTCGGCAGCCTTTGATACGGTTGATCATTACATTCTGCTCCAACGCTTACAGCAGTTTGCAGGACTTACTGGCACTGCCCTGGAGTGGTTCCGATCATACCTGACAGACAGAACAGAGTCTGTCTCCATCGGGCGTGCCAAGTCATTGAGCCATCCTGTTTCTTGTGGTGTGCCCCAGGGATCAGTTCTGGGACCCCTCCTTTTCAACCTATACATGGTACCACTTGGGTGTATTATCAGCAGCTATGGGGTCTCATTCCATTGCTATGCTGATGATACTCAGCTGTATCTTAAACTGGGTAGCAATGTGTCTGAGACCCCATCTACATCATCTTCTTCAGCTTCTCCATTTTCTCCACTTTCTTCTCTTTCCACACTCACAGCGTGTCTGGAGGAGATAAAGGCATGGATGCGGCAAAATTTCCTTCACCTTAACAGTTCAAAAACAGAAGCAATTCAAATTGGTACATCACATCAAATTCAACAACAAAAAATCCTCAGTATCACTTTTTCTGGCCAGAACATCTCTCTTTCCAATACAGTCACCAATCTTGGTGTTATTTTTGATCCACAACTCACCTTTGAAAGCCATATAAAGCATATCTGTAAAACTTCTTTTTTTCATCTTCGAAATATTGCAAAGCTTCGGTCTACACTGTCCTTCACTGATGCAGAAAAGCTCGTCCATGCCTTTGTCTCCTCCAGACTGGATTACTGCAATGCACTTCTCTTCGGGATTCCTGGCAAGAACATACAAAAACTACAGTATGTCCAGAACAGCGCTGCCAGGGTCCTGATGAGAGTGCGTAAGTATGAACACATCACTCCTGTACTGCGTTCACTACACTGGCTTCCTGTTTCTGCCCGGATCACGTACAAAATTTATCTGCTCACCTTCCAGTGCCTGTACGGTAATGCACCATCCTATTTAAAAGAACTTCTCACTCCTCACTGTCCTTCCCGCACTCTCCGCTCTTCCAACACCCATCTTCTTCTCACTCCCAGGTCTCGGTCTCGCACAATGGGAGACCGGGCTTTCTCCTGCGCTGCCCCTCGGCTGTGGAACGCCCTGCCCTCATATCTGAGGGCCCCACAGACCGTGACATGTTTTAAAAAAGGTCTTAAAACCTTTCTTTTTATCCAGTTTTTTAAATAATTAATTGTGCTTTTGTTTTTTATTGCACCCAGTTTTTTGAGTATTTTATCTGCATTTTGTGAATTTTAAGTTTTTGATGCAATTATCTGTGAGGCTCCATCCTCTTGGTTGTTCCTCTTCTTTGTTGCATTTGTGGTTGATTTTTATCTTGATTTTATTTTTCATTGTAGCACTTTGAGATCTGTTTGATGTAAAGTGCGTTATAAATAAAAGTTATAATTATTATTATTATTATTATTATATCTGATTCGAAATATAACCTGCAGAATGTGGTTGCGCGATGCAGGAGGAGCGCGCATGACTCATTTGTGCTGCAAAACATGTTGGCACGAGTCTTGCGCAGCATGGCATTTATTGTCCATCCATCTCGGTAATGCAGACGTTTCCTTGACCACCTCCTGTCCGTGCTGCGGCGAGACGTTTGTTTGAAGCCATTTTCAGATCAAACCATTTATTCTTGATTTCTGATACTGTACGACCCACGGGAGACACAACATATGCACTACAATATTAATATGAAGTTAACTGTAGTTTCGAGACATTTTAAAATGCTTCTGTTCAAAAACACATCCGACACTTGCGGGGGGTGGGGGTAGCGGTGCGCCACAGCGCGACTGAGAGCAGAACTTCAATCTCCGAACGCGTGAAGTTCTTTTTACTTCTTGATTTTGAATGAATGGACACTTCCTGCTGTCAAAAGGCAGGAAACGTGGCCTTATATGGTGTTTTGAGGGGTGGGAATTATGTAAATGACCTCTCCGCGAGCACGCGCAGGTTGATAGAACAGGTGGGATTCATTAAATTTACGCAGCTCGTTTACACACTTTTCCTGTGGATAGAAGAGTTTGTTGAATCTGACGTGGCATGTTCGTACGAACGCTTCGTACGAACAAAAGTAGGAGAAATTTAGGATAAAAATACGAACATGTTCGTGCATGAGGGCCAATGAATGATACCATTTTGCCAGTAGGGTACAAAAATGAACCATTTTACATTGTACTTGTTCATTATCAGACACAGTGTACAAAACAAAAAAGTAATAACACCAAACTCTTACCAGCAGTTTTCTGTGTTTCCAGAGATTTGCCTTTGTAAGTGTTGAAAAGGCTAAGGGTTGCATACTTTGTTTTGCCATCCTTTGCCTTGGTGCTCTGCCCTGACTTCTCTGTCATTTCGCTGGAAACTCATTGAGTCTGGTCCTTTAGTCTCACCCCAAGAACCAGCCTCCTGGACAGAGAGAGCGAGAAATAAGATTTCAAATTATACAAAACTATTCAGAACCTGTATACTGTATCTAAATAAACATTCAATTAAATTTGTCATGTCTGACCACATATTTGTTGCATAAGAAAATGTGAATTTTTATATATACTGTATATATATATATATATATATATAGTTATTTTTTATTATTGTCGTCAAAATAAAAAAGTGGTGACAGAGCATTGAGGTGAACACGGTACAGTATTTGGAAGCAAAAGTCAAAAGGTGGAATAAAATGAGCAACGTCAAATACAAATACAGTACCGGTACATACAGTATAGATTTGCAGTGTCTCGTCTAAGTCCAACAGGTCATTTATTATTGCGATGTCTAACCAGACCTCTACATGTGCAGTACAGTACTCATGCACCACATGTCTTAGTTTACAGTAGCATAAGAAAGCGTGACAACTAACAGAATAAGAAGCCACCTGGAGGCTACACCTTGAAGGGCTGCACAATATTAGAAAAACTTGCAACGAGAAAAATAATTTAATACTTCAGTATTAATTGAACAAACTCATATTTTCTTCTATCATTACTACCTGGAGTGGGCATCAAGGCCAGTGAGGGTCCACTAGACTGACCAAATGTACCATCTACGGTACATGAACATGAATGCATGGGACTTGATGGCCCATGATTTACTGCAGTTCTTTGCAATGTTGATACAGTATTGCACCAACTGATATTGCACTGACAATAAAGTTGCTATACAGTATATTGTGCAGCCATGCTTGGAAGGTTGTTGCATATCTCCTTAAGTCAAATCTGAACAATTTTTACAAATTTTTAATGTTACTGTGTTTATCCAAGATGATACGATTAGTACCGGTATATGATTTTGCTTATTCCCTCACTAACTTTTGAGTAATTTGCGTATACAATTTACGTCNTATATATATATAGTTATTTTTTATTATTGTCGTCAAAATAAAAAAGTGGTGACAGAGCATTGAGGTGAACACGGTACAGTATTTGGAAGCAAAAGTCAAAAGGTGGAATAAAATGAGCAACGTCAAATACAAATACAGTACCGGTACATACAGTATAGATTTGCAGTGTCTCGTCTAACCCCAAAAATACACTACATGCGGTCCGTGTCCGCTCCGCTCCGCAGGTCGCAGCTGAGCGAGTCCAAAGTCCACTGCCTCCGCTCAGCTCAGGTCCGCATGGATGCGCCGCTCCAAGACGCATGCGCGGGAATTGCGAGATTGCGCGATAAATCAAGTGATAAATAATGAAGTCAGAACAAAACAATTCATTCGGTGGAAGAAGGAGAACAACAGTAAAGGCTGCCTTGATATTCTCTCGTAAACAAGCGACAGGACATGGTTTGAGCAACAGGAAGTGATGTTTACATTTCAGAATAAAATACTTTTTTATTTATTTATTTATTGTATTGCGTTATTAGGTGTAGTCATAGTCATAAATATAATAGTTTAGTCATAGAATAGTCATAAATGATAGTTTGACAGCATTTTTGTACAAATAAATCCATATAGAGCTAGGATTAGTCCGCCCGTGGTGATTTTATTTTGTAAATACGGAAGTTGTGCTCGTTCCTTTTCCTGTTGGTGCGACGTAATCTTCAAAAGTTGACTCCGGCACAGCTCCGTCATCCGGCAGAAATAGAAAATTTTCTAATTTTGACGGACTGCCGTCCGCTCGCCGCAGCTCACCGCCGCCGTGCGGAGCCAGTGTACTTTATCTCATTGATTATAAAGGGTGCGTATTTGCTGCGGAGGTCGGACCGGAGCGGGGCGGAGCCGGAACGCGTGTGGTGTATTTTTGGGGTAAGTCCAACAGGTCATTTATTATTGCGATGTCTAACCAGACCTCTACATGTGCAGTACAGTACTCATGCACCACATGTCTTAGTTTACAGTAGCATAAGAAAGCGTGACAACTAACAGAATAAGAAGCCACCTGGAGGCTACACCTTGGAGGGCTGCACAATATTAGAAAAACTTGCAACGAGAAAAATAATTTAATACTTCAGTATTAATTGAACAAACTCATATTTTCTTCTATCATTACTACCTGGAGTGGGCATCAAGGCCAGTGAGGGTCCACTAGACTGACCAAATGTACCATCTACGGTACATGAATAATAATAACAAGTGATAAAATCAAATAAAATCAACAATAATATCGACTAAGATCAAAGATAAAATCATGTAGATTTAGGCTTGCTTAAAAAAATAAATAAAATAAAACAAGTGATAAAATCAAGTAAAATCAATAAAGATAACAGCTAAGATCAAAGATAAAATCATGTGGAGGCAGAATAGGCTTGCTTAAAAAGAAAAGTCTTAATGCCGCTTTTAAAGTCAACCAGTGACTGTGGAGCTCTCAGGTCATCAGGGAGGGAGTTCCACAGGCGGGGGGCAGCCACACAGAATGCTCGGTCTCCCATGGTCCTCAATTTGGTCCGAGGAATATGAAGTAAATTACTGTTCTGTGACCGTAGAGACCGGGTGGATGAATATGGTGCAAGAATGTCCTTTAGATAGTCAGGTGAAGTGCCGTGCAAGCATTGATGGGTAATGAGAGCAGTTTTATATTGAATTCTGTAGGTGACAGGAAGCCAATGGAGGTTATGGAGAATGGGTGTAATATGATCAAATTTGCGAACTCTCAACAGAATCCTAGCTGCACTGTTTTGAATATATTGAAGCTTCTGAATGTTTTTGCCAGGGATACCAATAAACAGGGAGTTGCAGTAGTCGAGCCTGGAGGAGACAAAGGCATGGACGAGTTTCTCAGCATCAGAAAAAGTCAGAGATGGGCGAAGTCTGGAGATGTTTCGAAGATGGAAGAAGCAGGTTTTAAACAGATGCTTAATGTGATTTTCAAATGTGAGATGAGAGTCCATTTTTATTCCAAGATTTGTAACAGAGGTGGAGAGGGGGATGTCTTGACCAGAGAAGGAGATTGTTGTTAAAGTTGATGCTTGTATCTGGTGAGGGGTGCCAATCAATATGGCCTCGGTCTTGGAGCAGTTCAGTTGAAGAAAGTTTTGATTCATCCATGCCTTTATTTCCTCCAGGCAGGCAGAGAGAGCAGTGAGTGCAGTGAGAGCAGTGAGTGAAGATGGAGATAGGGATGATGATGATGCTCCAGTCCTGATGTAAAGTTGTGTGTCGTCGGCATAGCAGTGAAAGGAAATGTTGAACTGATTAATAATTTGACATGAACATGAATGCATGGGACTTGATGGCCCATGATTTACTGCAGTTCTTTGCAATGTTGATACAGTATTGCACCAACTGATATTGCACTGACAATAAAGTTGCTATACAGTATACTGTATTGTGCAGCCATGCTTGGAAGGTTGTTGCATATCTCCTTAAGTCAAATCTGAACAATTTTTACAAATTTTTAATGTTACTGTGTTTATCCAAGATGATACGATTAGTACCGGTATATGATTTTGCTTATTCCCTCACTAACTTTTGAGTAATTTGCGTATACAATTTACGTCACTTATTTTAAGACTAAAGAGTTGTAATTCACTCGTTTTGAGCAGTTTACAGCACCTCATTTATAAATCTAACATTTTAAAACCTTTCAAATGACATTAAAAATCAAGCATTTTCTTTTAAAGATTTCAAGCACCCACAAAAATCCTAAACTGGGTATAGGAGGAACAGGCTCTCATTTGGCTTACATTATTTTGATAATCTAACTGATGGCACCTTTCAACCTAAAAAATGACTATGATTAATATTATAGTAGATCTTAAGTCTTCATCAGAACAATTGAATAAAATTTTATCAAATTACTGTTTTCTTTCTTTCCTATTAATTTATTTCAAGGAAAGTTAATTAATGATACTTTTAATTATTTTAAGCCAGGCTATTGTTCTTCTTATTTCGGCTGCACCCTTCTTTAGGGGACATCACAATGAACTAACTCTCACAAAGACTTATTTATTTTTATGCCGGATGCACGTCCTGGCGCAACCACCGAGCTACCTCAGCCTTCCGTGTGGAGCAGGGAGCTGCCATCGAGGGCGCCCGGGGGATCAGATGGTCGGGGTTAGGAGCCTTGCTCAAGGGCCCAGAGTGGAGCAAATGAGGACGGAGGCAGTTAGGCACGTGTGGTTGTTTCACCTTTCCCACCCACCTTTTGATGTTGTCGGTCTGGGGAGTTGAACCGGCGACCTTCCGATCACAGGCCCACCTCTGCGCCACCACTCACCTATTTAAAGCCAGACTATTACCAATAAATCGGCATCTTTTCGAGTTAAATGTAGTTTCATTAACCTTAAGTATAGATGGGATATGACTGTGTTTTACACACAGTACTTTGTTACTGTAAACGTCAAAAGCAATAACACTAGAGGGAACAAATTAATTCAGTGTGTATGAAGTGAGGTCTTCTTGACATCACATCTTGCTCCTCTGACTACTGTGTAAGGATGAGGAAATTATAAATCGTAGCATCCCTTCACTTGGTAAATCAATGCTCCACTGATGACACATCTCGGACATGCGCAGACAGTCCTCTCCATCGCTGACCATCCCACCCAACAGGGATGCACAGGCAGAAAAAAAGGAGACACAGAAACTCAGCGGTTCACCCAATCACACGTGGAGCCACTAAACTCCAGCATGCCATTCAACTCGGCAAAATCCAGGCACAACAAGTTGTGTAGCTAAAAGTGATGAATCACTGCCAGTGGTCGGTCTACAGACCACCCTGACCCTCCAGGAGTCGTGGGGGCTGGCAGCTCACCGGCGGGGGAAGCAGAGGCCCTCTCCGGCCGGAACTCAACCAGGCCGGGCTCAAATGACACCACAGCGAGATCTCATACAGCCCAGTAGTACAGTCCCGAAAACACAAATGCAGTCGTGTTGTGGTGCAGGAGAGCAAGCTGTTAAGATCTGCATTCGTTTAACGTAGTTTGGTTTCTCACGAGTCGCCATCACCTCCTCTGTGGACGTGCTGCTACCAGCTAGCATTGTGCGAGCAGTGAATGTGCCAACTGCTCCGGACAAAAACCACAGAGGCCGACAAAAGAACACAGACCTACCTGCCAGCTCCGGTGCCCTCCTTGTCCTTTGTGGAGTCGTATGGCCTCGATGAAAGTCCGCTGTTGGCCTGGACTAAAGACCAGCGTTTGTCTGGCCGGCGGATTACAAAAACTAGCTAACCGCTAACCCGCTCGGGCTAACGCTGGATAGCGCTGCTCGCTGACAAACCGCTGTCTACACGCGCGGCTCTGCAGCGCTTTGTGTCTGCCCCGCTGTCTCGCGCAGGCAAGTCGGTCCTCTTTTGTTTGGCCCTCGCTGCGGGAGCCAGTCGTCCCGTGGCTCCGTTATCTCATGCCAGACCGTTTTTTCAGGTTGAGTGAGGCTCAGCTCGCGCCGCGGCCTGTCGGACAATCAAAGATGGCGGACACGCAGGTTGCCAGGTTGGTCTCGCATCCCCCGTCAAAGCTTCCAGTGGCTGCTCAAACAGGCTTTTTCCAAGTACTGTATGTACAAAATGCAAAGTCCCCTTTTTGAAAAATTATGTTCATGCAAAGGATAAAATTAAGATGTTATTGTAAAGACTCAGCAGAAGATAGGTGAGTAAATGAATAAACATTTAGTTTTAGCAAACAGAAGTCTGCAAGTTACATTAGTACTTAATAAACTGTGTTGTAGGTCATAAGTTTGGAACATTATAGACCCCTTTCACGGATTGCGCAATACCGGAAGCACCGCCATGTTGGAGACACTCGCGCTGTAAACACACAGTAGTTGAAGTCGGAGCTCCGGTTTTATTTCTGATTTGACCTTGTTGTCTGTAAAACAAACCTCTGTAAAGAAGACAGAAGCTGCAAGAGACTATGTGGACCAGCTTCAGCCTGCAGCAAAGGAACGTCATTTGGATAAAATGCAGATAATTGGCAGCTAAGACCCATA
Organism: Garcialebias charrua; assembly: GCA_038048925.1. Classification (NCBI taxonomy): domain Eukaryota; kingdom Metazoa; phylum Chordata; class Actinopteri; order Cyprinodontiformes; family Rivulidae; genus Garcialebias; species Garcialebias charrua. The sequence continues at coordinate 530 of JBBPBX010111211.1, read as the reverse complement.
CCGGCTGTCCAACATGTCAGAAGATGAGAAGACCTTACCAGCTGTGACCTACGCAGACATTGTGAATTATTTGGTGATTTATATTTAATTTTTAATTTGTCTGTGTACATATAAATATATTTTGGGTGTGTTTTTAAACACACACTAGCTATGTATTCTTATTGTAAATGTATGTGACTCATCACATCAGTCTGAGGATTGAAGCAAATTTTGTCAAAATGATCTTAGATCCCTGTTTTTTAAGCTACATTTGATCCCTGGATCAACCAGATCTGAGCGGTTCCAGAGAGCAATGCCTTGATTTTCCTTATTAATCCAGACTAAATGTGTGTTTCAGTTCATTTTATAGAAGCTCTGTGCTGAACTACCTCAAAACATATTTTTTAAATAAACATGTGAAGTACAATGATGGCTGACAAGTGTTATTCAAAATGTTCAACTCTTGTACAGTGTTTCAACACAAATTATATAAATAACAGCTACTCTATGAATCTAATTACAGTAAGAACTTTGAGGTGCATTCTGCAGAC
>JBBPBX010111210.1:0-10761 GCA_038048925.1 Garcialebias charrua | reverse complement strand
GAAGATATCGGGGGACACCCAGCTAACTTGGAATAACAAAGCCGACAGCCTTTTTGAAGCCGCAGCTAAACTGGACTGCCCGTAACTGCGCAGCGGACTCGGTGGGGCTACTCGGTGGGGCTACATGCTAACAGGTGTTGCTTATGGCGGCGCTGGCAGACGGCTTTTGGTAAGTTATTAAAACGTATTAAAACATTTTAATGACGAATTAGGTTTGTTGTGTTGAAGGACTTCGTTGAACTTCCTCCACGAGGTACTTTTTCGTCGCACGTTTTGCAGTTAGCAAACTTCGCATCACAGGCTCTGTGATCGGTAATTGAAGGCAAAAGCCGATCACATCCGCTTTAATGATTATCGGTGACGATTGATCGGTTTCCGATCGATCGGCACATCCCTACTAATAACTAATTATCTATCAGTAAAAACCAATAAACTTATTTACAAGCTCTTATGCTGCTTGTTTTACCTTTTTCCCCACCGTAAGAGCAGAGAGGAGGGAGGGTTGGAGGGGGGAGGGGGGGCAGAGCGGAGAACAGACTCGGATCTACCATGTAGGTAAATGATGCCGTTGCCTGGGGATCCCATCAGCATGGGGCCCCGGCCCCGCTGCGCCCCGGCCAGTCACCTACATTCCTAACATTGATCCTGCTTGTTAATCTACATTTAACATAAAAATAATTATAGTTACGATGAAAACGATCATTAAATAAGCAATAAAAAAACGGTCGATTTCTTTATCCCCCTACTAAAAATGGACTATTCCATCTTGACATCTTCCGGGTCATAGTTGAACTCAGGGGCTAATTCTGTGGCTAGCTGGCTGCGCTCGGTGTCTTCATAAATCCGTAAAGAACCCCGCTGTTTCAAGCCAAATTAACGTGGCCGGATGATTTTATTGTGTGTTTTGTGATGACCATTCGACGGTGAGTCGTTATTTTCATGTATTTTAGTTACTTTTCATTAAATCTGTTGACTACCTATAGACGCTAACTCTGTGTCTGCCGGCTGGTTGTGCTGGGTTACTAATGGATAAATCCGTAGAGAACCCCGCTGTTTCAAGCCAAATTAACGTGGCCGGATGATTTTATTGTGTGTTTTGTGTCGACCATTCGACGGCGAGTCGTTAGTTTCATGTATTTGGGTTACTTATGTATAAATGCGGTGGCGACACACCCGTGTATTTGAGATTTAAACGTGGTTTTAGGGATTAAAAGATCATTCTATTTTTTGTTAATTTCGTGGCCGAATAGAATATATGTACGTAAAGTATTAAATAAATCCTTTGATTTTTGTAATTTCATCCTTTTAGGATCATTTTTGTTACTTTTCAGTTGGCAGTGTAGTGCAAATATTGATAACGCTGCCGGCTATATATAAATATATATATATATATATATATATATATATATATAATATAGAAATATATAAATAGCGGATTAGATTAGCTTCCCCTAATTTTCATAAGACATTTGTGCTTTTGAAATTGTGGACCTAAAAAAATTAATAAGCGTTTTAGAAATTGTGGAACTAATTTTTTAATTAGCGGTGCCCAGCTTTGAGGGGTAGAAATGAAAATGCTTACCCGGTACAGTACTTGAAGGGACAGCTCTTATGTGATATTAAGAAGCTCGTAAGTGGCTGTTATATTTAAAATTAGCGTTTATGTACCGGTAATTATTTTCAGTTTACATATCCAATATAAGTTTTATTCGTTCGAGGCAGTGAAATTTGTCCATAACTTTATCATTGGTAAGCCTGAGAGTTATCAGATTGAAACAAACAGTTACCGGAATGCACTCTGTCAAAATAAGAGAATTCCTGGATCTTATCGCATTAACGCAGCCAGTGATCAATGGCAACTATTTATATAATGCATTAACATTGTTAGATTTATTTTATTTTTTATTTTATTTATCCATTGCTCAGTGGCTGTGAACGCACAGACACACACGTTGGTCACGGGGTTTGGGATGTTGATCACCACTGGCTGTGGATAATAATAATAATAATAATAATAATAATAATGAATTCAATTTATAATGCACTTTTCATTAATAAAAATCTCAAAGTGCTAAGATGGGCATCATCGCGCGTCTCAACCATTGAGACTTTCGGTAGCAGGCAGCAGCCGTGTAGCGAAGAGCTGTTTAGGAAGACCGAGTGTGTGTTACACAGCTCGTTTATGGGCTGAAACTATGAGCTGAAACTTGTGCCATCAGAAACTGAATTTGAATTGATTCAGTTTCTGATGGCACAAGTTTCAGCCCATACTCGTTATTCAAAAAAGTTCAAGACAAAAAACAACTGGACTTTATTTTGTAACTGAAGACGTTTCGCTTCTCATACGAGGAGCTTTCTCAATTCAAACAGGGGGTGTGGGGCTCAAGTTAAACTGATGTGTTCTGTAAACTAGATTCATATTGCCCTCTCCCTCTAATCTAGCAGAATCTAGTTTACAGAACACCTCAGCTTTATAACTTGAACCCCAAAAGCTCTTAGATGAAAAGTGAAATGGCTTCAGTTACAAAATAAAGTCCAGCTGTTTTTGTCTAGACTTTTTCAAATTTCCTGGATGACGGAGAGTCGTCACCAGCATAGTGTCAGCTCCATATGTGTTAAAGTGAACCTAGATAATTCTTAATTTGCTCCATTTCTACAGATGGATCCAAAGGATAACAGATGAAAGACGAAGCTGGGACAGCCAGCACATGAAATGTTAGGAGCTTTGTTAAAAATCCAGGCCCCTTCTATATAACTTTTTCTGTTACATACAGTAAAATAAGGTTAAGGTTATTTAATGCCATCCACAAATTTTCACAATGCCTTATGGAGATATTTAGATGTTGACATGTTTCCACAATCCATTTACCGGTACATTTTTGATATTGAAACTGGTTTGAAGTTGAGAAGTTTTTAAGATATAAATACAGATACAGATTGTAGCAAAATCTAATTATTCATAGTAATGATTCAGGAGGACAAGCTCAGGGTAAAATAATAATAATAATAATAATAAAATTTTAAAAAAGCTTATTCCTCACCAGGCTCCTGCCGACAGCCAGAAAATAGCTATTCACATGTAAAAGGAGGACTATCGGCCTAACAATTGGTCATTAATGCCCTGATGGATGTTTGTTATTCACAGAAAACAGAGTGATAGATGTGTGATAGATATGTGTGAGTAGATATGTCGATATGTTAAAACCTATTTGGTTGATAACCAATAGCAGTACCGATATTTTTAATATACTTTCCATTGTCAGGACATAGCCCTCTTATTTAGGCTTACTGTATCTGCTACAAAAATTGTGCAACAGCTGTAAGAGCTGGTGACATATACAGTATTCAGTAACAGCCATATGATATGCATAGCACTTTAACTTATATTAAATGAAAAGTGTTAAATATTATTTATTAGCAGTAGTCCCCTGCAATGCTATTTCACTTGTGGGATCCTCTGCACTCCTGTGCATGAAGGACAGCATTTTTAAGTTCAAAGTTTTGTCTATCCATTGTGCCGTAAGCTTAATCATGCTAACGGGGCTAACACGACATCCAAATATATGTGGTAAAACTCACCCAAGTGCTACCAGCTATTAGCTTCTCAATGATGTTGGAAATGATGACTTGTAACTCGAATAGCTGGTTCTGGCTGTCAGTAGAAACTGGTTGATCGACGATGAGAAGGAGCTATCTGACTATGTTTTGCAGCTCCTCAAACTGAAGAGGTCTTTCGGATAAAAGTCCAAATATTTCAACAAAGAAGAATCTGTCCAAAAGACTTGAGCAGCATCAGGAGATAAATTGTTCACGATACTCTCTCATTTAAAAAAAATTCTTCTTGTAACTTTTAAGAAAAAAAAAGTTGAATTTGTTGTTAAACTGTTATGTTTATTGGATTTGATACCTGGATTATTGAGCATGAACTTTCTTGTTATGATTATAGTTTAGGTTTGAATGTATCTCGTTTTTTCCCCCCTCTAAAATAAACAAAAAAATATTTTTGCCCTGGCAAATAGCTTTGGTTTCATGATGTTCTTCATGTTTATGTTACTAGAAATACTTTAATTGCTAGGGCAAAACTGCTGTTAAAAAGTGCCTTTTATGAAAATGTATTGGACCTTTTTTTATATAAACCAGTAGGCTACCTTAAAAATACTCTAAACATCTTTGAGTCATAATTAAATTTTGTGCATAATAATGCAATTAATTGCGATTACTGGTAATCTCAAAAATATCTTGAGATTAATCGTGATTTTTTTTTTTTTTATTGTTGCCCAGCACATATAGTTTTATGTTGTTGGCTTTTTGTAAAATGGCAAAAGAGGAAGCTGTTGTAAACCAGTTGCTAGGAGACTTTGATGACTATTATTTTAGACCATTTACCGCCAGCCTATCAGCCACACCTTGACAGTTCCTCAGTCCCTGCAAACCCCTTCTCACCATATGTTTATTATTTAGCAGCCTGCTGTATCTGGTGCTAACACGCCTTTTTTTATGACTAAGCTTTATAGGCCGAGATTAAGGTGTGTAGTCACCAGGGAAGCATTTAGAAAAGACCCACACAGGGTCATGGTTTCACATTTATTTGGGCAACAAGGCAGATGACGAGCTCAGTTAAGGAGAAATGAATGAAGTGTTGACTAAACAGGGAAAAACACATTTCATGTAACAGAGTAGCATAATGCACAGAGCAGGAAAGAACAAAAGACACAGACATCGAAGAGGCTGACAGATCTCCACCGTCTGAGTTGTTGAGCAGCACACAGAGACCCATTGATGGAGCTGGTATCTTGCCCTGTAGGTCCAGACAAGGCCTGGTCAAAGGTTTTCTTATATCATATGGGTGATGTATTGAGCTGGCTTGGACTGGCCAGTCAAGTTTTGATATTGCATACTGGATTTCCCTCAATTTCACAAGTGAACAGTTTGCACTATTTGGCCTGATTCATCGGCACGCCACATCAAAAAGAGCCTGGCTCACCCAAACAGTGTTTGCACAGCTGCCAGCTCGCCACGCACTCAAATACAGTACCGCCATATATTACACCAGGCTACTGTAGTAATGCCGACACAAATGCACCATAGTTCAAAACTGAAGCTTTATCAAAGTCAAAGTCAACTTTATTGTCAGAACTGCAATATGTACAGGACATACACAGGACCGAAATTGCGTTTCTCTCAGTCCCTCGGTGCAACAGTAACCATCTAAACACTAAACACTAAAACATTTAATAAACATAAGCATAAAATAGTAAAAGTGTAACACTGTCCTGAGTTTTTTCATAATAGTATAAAAGTATGAAAATTTACACCAACACTGAAACACCAAACACCCCTAAAACACCAAACACCCAATGAACATAAGCATAAAATGAAATAATAAAAGTGTAATACTGTCCTGAGTTTTTGCATAGTAGTATAAAAAGTATAAAAAGTATATCTATAAAATAAACTGAAGGTTCTAGCATTGACATTTGCAAAGAGTGGCACAGCAGCATATAAGTTAATGTACACAGTATATGTATGAGGTATTTGATGTTGGTATATAGGCAAAGTGGCATATGCAGTGAGGCACATAAGGCACATTTGGCATCCTTAGATAAGGCTAGTCAGAGAATGCTGTATATGTATCTGCAGTAGTGTAGATAAAAGTAGTGTAAATGTAAACAGTAGTAATAAATGTAAAGCAGTAGTAATAAATGTAAACCGTATTAATAAATGTAAACAGTGAATGTAAACAGTAGTTGCAGTAGTAATAAATGTAAACCGTATTAATAAATGTAAACAGTGAATGTAAACAGTAGTATGACTATAGGCAGTAATGTAATACAAACATTAGTGCAAATATGAGAAGTAGTGCAAACTGAATGAGCACATGACCGAGAGTTTAGTGAATAACCCGTTTGATGACACAGAGTCCAGTGTTAAAAACTTTGTGTTGTGTGGTAATGTGTGAGAAAGTTTTTTGTGTTAAGGCAGTTCAAATGGGAGGGGAGGCAGAGCAGGCAGAGTGTTTAGCATCCTGACTGCCTGATGAACAGAGCTGTCTCTCAGTCTACTGGTACGAGCCTAGAGACTCCTCAGTCTCCTCCCTGATGGCAGCAGTCTAGATTTACGCCAAAATTCCACCACACGCGTTGCGGCTCCGCCCCGCTCCGGTCCGACCTCCGCAGCAAATACGCACCCATTATAATCAATGAGAGAAGTTTACACTGGCTCCGCACGGCGGCGGCGAGCTGCGGAGAGCGGACGGCAGTCCGTCAAAATTAGAAATTTTTCTATTTCTGCCGGACGCCGGAGCTGTGCGGAGTCAACTTTTGAAGATTACGTCGCACCAACAGGAAAAGGAACGAGCACAACTTCCGTATTTACAAAATAAAATCACCACGGGCGGACTTAATCCTAGCTCTATACGGATTTATTTGTACAAAAATGCTTTCAAACTATCATTTATGACTACGCCTACAAACGCAATACAATAAATAAATAAATAAAGTATTTTATTCTGAAATGTAATACATCACTTCCTGTTGCTCAAACCATGTCCTGTCGCTCATTTACGAGAGAAGATCAAGGCAGCAGTCTCTACTGTTGTTCTCCTTCTTCCACCGAATGAATTGTTTTGTTCTGACTTACTTATTTATCACTTGATTTATCGCGCGATCCCGCAAATCCCGCGCATGCGTCTAGGAGCGGCGCATGCAGGCGGACCTGAGCTGAGCGGAGGTAGTGGAAATTGGAGTTTGAGACGCTCAGCTGCGACCTGCGGAGCGGAGCGGACCGTATGTAGTGTAATTTTGGGGTTATAAAACTCCTGCTGTTCTGTCACAAGCCTTTCTTTGCCTATGTGGAATAGAAAGTCCCGAGTCCTCAAGTCATGCATGTGGTATGGCCTGTATGTGCTTGTACTCCATTCAGCAAACATGGAAGAAGATTATGCATGAGGCCTCTCAAAGGAATCATCACAACTACAGCATTTGAATCAGATAAAGGTGAGCCCACCACCCCCTGCGAGCTCTCTCTCGATGCTTCCATGCGTGGCACCCAGAGCAGGGGATGTTCACTATAACATTCCTGTCAATCACTGGTCCCTGACTTTCAGGCCTTACAAAGCCAAGGAGGAAAGTGAAAGAGGGACGACTCACTCTTAAAAATGTACCTGTCCTGTAAATGACTGACAGGGTTTATTGTGTGTCAAGGAATAAAATTTGCGGCTGCAACGATCATCGTTAAATAACGTTTTTTAGATATAATTTAACCAATCTCCAGAGAGTCCCAGTCTTGTTATGGCTCCATAATGCTGTTCGTAACAAGTGACCACGGGTTGGGTGATCATGAAATAAGTGTGCTGTACCAAGAATTGCTGGCTGTTGCTCAGAACAGAGGAGTGAGGGCTTGATGAAACATGAGAAGCTCTGTTTGGTTGCAACTCTGACACGGGCACAGAGCTTAGAAAGATATCAGCTCAGCTGGAGAGTGAGGAAAGGTCTGGAGAAAGCTGACACCGGCTGCACTTCCGTCACAAAAGAAAACAAACAGTAAGGTGGACTGGACTTGACTTAAGCCTTGTTAGGGGGGTACACATGCATCTACTGTACATGCTGTGGTGATGCAGATGTTTCAAAGAAAAATGACAGCTGTTCTTCCCACGGTGCCACTGAAAGCTTAGGAGCAGTTGCTGAATCAGAAAGAAAAAAAAAGAAAAGAATTGAGCTCTCATCTCTTTCATAAAGTTGGAAGCAAGAAGAGTCTTAACTGGAGTTAGTAGGAGAGATCATCTCTCTCCAGTTTTAGCTTCTCTCCACTGGCTCCCTGTCAAATCCAGAATATAATTCAAAATCTTACTTCTGATCATCTCTCTCCAGTTTTAGCTTCTCTCCACTGGCTCCCTGTCAAATCCAGAATATAATTCAAAATCTTACTTCTAACCTACAACGCTCTCAACAACCTAGCTCCATCTTATATTACAGATCTTATTGGTCCATATTTTCCTAACACAACACTTCTCTCTCAGACTGCAGGCTTACGTGCGGTTCTTAAAGTATCGTAAAGCAAAACAGGAGGAAGATCTTCCAGTTATCAGGCTCCTCTCTTATGGAACCAACTTCCAGTTTTTGGCTAACACATTGTCCAGTTTTAAGACTGGGCTTAAGACTTTCCTTTTTCATAAATGTATTTCATAAATATGTTGGCTTGTTATGCTGCTATAGGCTTAGACTACTGGAGGACAAATTGACCTAATTTCATTACATTAATTGTTACAACTGAAGTTTTCTTTTGATACTATTTAGCATGTGATTTTCGACCTGCCATTGTGTATCTGTTCCTCTCAGACCCAGCTGGTCGAAGCAGATGAACGCTTGTCCCAAGCCTGGTTCTGCTAAAGGTTTCTTCCTCATGAGGGAGTTTTTCCTTTCCGCTGTCGCCTTCATGCTCGCTCAAGATGAGAGTCCTGTGATGGAGTTCAATTCAAAGCAGTCTTCTCCTCAGATAATTAACGTTAACTTATATTTTTTATATATGAATATTCCTGTCCAGTGCCCTGAGATGACTTCTGTTGTGACTTGGCGCTTTAAAAATAAACTGAACTGAACTGAAAGAAGAAGTTTGTTACACATGCCTTCAACTATGTGGTGTCTCTGTATTATTAGGAGCACTCGTGGACACTGGTAGCACCTTTACCCTGTAAGCATGTTAAGGAGTAAACACAATAGAGTCTGAAAGAGAGTTGAAGGAGAGTTTCTGTGGGGTTTTGAACTCCTCCTTGGCAGTCCCATGTGACCCGAGTGCACTCTGAGCATAAGTAGGACTATGCGTTGTGAAATAGTTTTGCAAGATAGTTCTGCACATTTGCAGCCTGTCAGCACATTGTGTGCAAATGCATGTCTGAAGCGATGCTCTGCAGGTACTGACAGCAGGGGAGATGCTGGTTCATGTGGTGAATCACCCCCTCCCCCTTTAGTGGGTCAACCCTAGCAATTAGTGTCAGATTTCCATAATGCTTTGGTGCAGCCTGCAGAGCCACTAACAGGCTCAAAAGCCACCTGAGCTGCAGAAAGCACCAGGGATTGGCTGAAACATGTCACTCTCCACAAAAACGTGCCGTCACGTATGAAGAAACTTTGCTCAAAAAAATGAGAAGTGAAACTATAGAGGTTTAAAAGTCCTCGCGCTATCGTCGTCTTCTCTGTCAATCCCCCTAACCCCTTCCCTCCATGACGCAAGTTTGAGGTAAAAGAGCTGGAGCAGAGCATCATCTCAGCCTGGAAGACAGCTTGACAGGGAGGAGGAGGATGCTGAGGAAGAAAGGACCGCTTGTCTCTCATGTTGGTCCAGCAGAAAGTCTTGGTTTGACCTTTCATGACACAGAGGTCAAAGATGAGTGAGAGATCCGCAGGGTGACCAACGTGATGAAACAGATGGTTTCAAACTCTAAAAGTTAAAACTTGTATGAACTTTATTAAACATGTCTCACGTCACAACAGCACCAGAGAGCCCCAGCCTCCTGACTGGATGTCAATACATGTGTCAAAAAGTTGTCCCTGAAACTTTCAGAGCCATGATGTTTGAAGCTTCCACTTCCAGCTCAGTGATGATGATGATGATGATGAGGCACAGCTCCAGCATTGTGCAACCAGACCAGTGTCCGGGACTGGTCCCAGTGTCCCAGGTGAGGTGGGTGAGGTGGGTGAGGTGGGTGAGGTGGGTGAGGTGGGTGTGGGGTGTCTCCTTGTTGGATTACTCACCGTCCATCTTCTCCGTCTTGATGATGGTGAGCGTCGGCTTCATCATGTCCACAGCTGCCGTCATGATCATCTGACCACACTCCGCGTCCTCCTCCTCTCCTTCTTTTATTCTAGCAGCTCCGGGAACAAGTCAACACGAGACAGAAAGAAAAGAAGAAGAAACAGATCTTCACCTCCGTGTGTGTGCGCGCCTCTCCTGTTCTGATGGTTTCACGCTCACATCTGAAGATCTGCCTCCCCAACGCACACACACACACACGCACTCCCTGTCTTCCTCGTTCTTTCTCACACACTCACACACTCTGTCCCTCTTGATGGGCGTGGCGTTGTGAAGAGCCGAGGGGGCGGAGTCAGGGGGCTGAGAACACGCTGACCCCCTCCAAACGTCATCAGACCGAGTTATTACTCGTTCCCGAAAACTGATCAGTTTTTTTTTTGTTTCTTTATGTTTTAGCACGCAGCCACAGGAGCTGAATGTCTCCTTCAGCTTTCAGTCTGAGCTCATCTGGCGTGAGAAATGAGGGAGTTCTCATTCTGAGGAATTTCTCATAAAGAGCTCAGATGTAAAGCACACCAAACTTTAGCTCTGTGTCTGTAAATGTGACTGATTTGACTGATGAAGGTGAACAGGAAACCCTCTGAGGGTTTATGAGGGTAAAGTTTCATGTTGTAGAAATTGCTGAGACTGCAAAACAATGCTCATTAAACAGCCTTTGTTTGTATTTTACCATACCATATACCAATTTATTTATAGAGCACTTAAAACAGCAATGAGGCCAACCAAAGTGCTGTAGGCTACAATAGAAACAAACAAGCACAGCAGACAGGGAAACATAAAATAAAAATATAGATACAAATAGCAACAGAAACTAACTAAAATGGCAAACAATGTATATTTTTTTCAATTCAACCTTTATTTATACAGGCTAGCCTCGTTGAGCCACGGGCAGGGCCGGATTTAGGAGGATGGGGGCCCCTGGGCTTGAGTCATCTTGGGGGGCCCATATATATA
>JBBPBX010111209.1:0-10762 GCA_038048925.1 Garcialebias charrua | reverse complement strand
CAGTAACCGTGTTTCCATCTATTTTCAATACGAATTTTGAGTGAATTTTCAAAAATTCGCAAATATGTAAATAAAAATTAATGCGAAGCAGAAGTGTTTCCATCAACTGGCTTGAAGCGCATCTACCAGGCCACGCAAAGCGGCATTACGTCAGACGTCAGCGTTACGCGTGTCTACAGTAAACAGGAAGTAGCGGTTGAAAACAGGACCCGACCACACATCTCGTCAAAATGGAGAGAATATTTCAGGTATGTGTTGCTATCGGGCAAGTTGTATTTATTCTGTCATGCCAACTAGTTTTAGCGATGTTACATGTTGTCCGGAGACGAAGTCACGTGACGTGAATGTTCGCTACGGCAGAACTGAGTCGGCAAATCTGTTTCCATCTCTCGTTTTGCGCATCAGCTCTGTTTCGAAGAACCCAAAAACCACCTCAAGCGAGCGTATCAACTTTTGGGCGAATTTGAGGAAGTAAATGCGCATCTTGCCGTTTCCATTCAGCTTTTCTGCTGCGATACTTCAAAATGCGCATCTAGAAACCTTGATGGAAACACGGCTAGTGAGAGTCCTCATTGGTCATTATACATGTTCCTGTTTTTGATTTTCTACATGAGCCTTATAATCTGTCTGTTTTGCTACTTTGATATCTTTGTTTAAACTTGTTTTTAAAAAAATCTGTATGCCTCTCTTATGATTGTCTATTGTTGATTGTCCAAGGAAAATCTACTGTTGCTGTTGTTATCATTCTTTAGTTTGTAGCCAGGACTCTTTTGTAAATGAGTCCCCGAGGCTCAATGAGATTAACCTGCCTAAATAAAGGTTGAATGAAAATTAGGGTGACTTCTGGTCATATGGCCAGGCCACAGAGTGGGATTATGGGTATTTAGTAGCAAAATTGGAACCATGAGCGAGAAGTACCTGTCATGAATACATGTAGCATTCACTCTGTTACAAAAATTCAACATCAATACATAGTTCCTAGACACGCCCCCATACTGGCTTCCGCACCACATCTGAAGGCAGAGAAGGCAAGCTTACGAACAAGCAGAGCAAATTATACGGACAAAAACACGAGCTACCACAGCTTCACCAAGGAACAAGAGCAAACTGGCAGTGGTCGAGTTAAATGAGTTTGAGAAAGAAATCATGGCAGACGAATCAGACAACTTGTCACAAAGTAGTTACTCCGATATCATTAATTATTTAATTACTACAAAGAGCGCACACCGGCTTCACAGCACACCGGCTTCACAGCGCAGAGCTTCACAGCTTTAAATCCAAAAAAGATGTGTAAACTGTCTCAATCAGATCTAACCAGCTAAAAAAAGGTTTAACTAAAATAACACACAGCCAGCACAAACAGTCCAGGCTGAACACGGACCAGAACCAGCACTTGAGTGTTACCGTGTTGGAAGTTAGCATGTTGTTAGCACTGGAGCGGAGGGTCCCTCCAGCTCAGGTCGGACGGCGTGGATCCGTCGCGGCCGCGGGGGCACGTCCCATGGGACCGACGCGTCGCCCGCACGACTTGGCTCCCGTCCTCCTTCTCCCACTGGGACGGTCTCCCCGCCGGTCCCGGTGGACCGTGAGGAGGCCGCGTTAGCGAGATGCTAAGCTAGCCACCACAGCATGCAAGACGGTGTCGCTAAATAATGGAAAAAACAGCTCTAACACACAGACAGTTGTACTCTAACATTGTTTCACAAAATGATTTATGTAGAATATTTTGTTTACCGGCCAAAAGCACGATGTCTTCTGAGCAGATCCAAGCAGAGATGGGGCGGTTGTGAGTTTCTCCGATGAAATAAATCCTTCACGTTTACTTTTTTTTTGATTAAGTGAAACCTGCGCGTTGCCCAAACGTCTACCCGACTGGAACACCCACTGACACAACACGAAGTAACCATTGCAATTAATTAGAAATTAACAAAAAAAACAACGTGAAAAATGGACATCCAGTAGAACGCGCTCCAACTGCTGCTTAGCCTACCTGTGGGAGGGTCAAACAGGACAACCCACAGATGTGACGTCACATGGGAACTATGTATAAGAGTGGTTGTTGAGCAGCTATATGAGCACCCAGATGTGTTAAAGGAAAATGTTATTCAGCAGCAGGAAGCATGCAAGCTTGTCAAAATAAAATGTTAAAATAAAAATAATGTGTAAATTAGCTGCTCCTGTCCATAGGCCACAGAGTTCATAGCATGAGAAAATAGATGCGACTTTTACACCGGAAATTACGGTAAAATGAAAGGGCCACTGTAGCTTGGTAGCCAGTGGTGGGGTCTTGTAAAACTGAGGCTGAAGGTTTGAGCCCAGATTGTGTTAACAAGGGCATCTGGTAAAGAACGAAAAACAATAAATCTAGCTGAAATAAAAATGATAATATAAAGGCTGCTTTTTGTTCTGCAACACTTTTACAGTTTCAGGTTATGGTTCATAAAACAGTGCCGTCTAAATAGGTGAGTAAAGTTGTGTTCATGATGTTTTTCTGTGCCTCAGGTGAAAAGCCTTACAAATGCTCATGGGAGGGCTGCGAGTGGCGATTCGCCAGGAGCGACGAGCTGACGAGACACTACCGCAAACACACCGGTGCCAAGCCTTTTAAGTGCAACCACTGTGACAGGTCTGTCAAAACACAACTCCCCGTCTTTTCCTGCCATCTGATTTTGGTATTATTCCTTTTTTTTTTTTGCAATGTTATTCAAGGCAGTTTGTCGTACCTTTGTCATTTTTGCAGTTTGGTGTAGAAAATCCCACAAAGATGCTGGATCCTGTTTTGCTGGCAGGATTACTAATGTGGGTTACTTTGGAAGTTGCACCGTTGAACATTGAGAATTCTCACTTTAGGTCTGGTGCTGCATATTAATGGTGAATCTTCTTACATTAGCATGCATGACCGTGAATTGGAAGCTGCTGTTAAATTTAAAAAATGAACACTGTCACATACAAATACATGGAACAAAAATTAATAGCTCTAGATTTGTAGTTTAAACTTTAGAAATTGGTCAACTTTTATGTTTTATATGCACACTGCATCTGGAAATTATTCACAGCGCTTCACTTTTCCCATATTTTATGTTACAGCCTTATTCCAAATTGTATTAAATTAATCTATTTCCTCAGAATTCTACACACAATACCTCATTATGACAATGTGGAAAAAATATTTGAGAGTTTTACAAATGTATTAAATATAGAAAACTAAGAAATCACATTTACGTAAGTATTCCCAACTATTGCTTAAGACTTTGTTGATCCACCTTTGGCAACAATACAGCCTCAAGTCTTTGTGAATATGCTGCTTCAAGCTGAGCACGCCTATCTTTAAGGCTGAGTTAGACTCGCGCTTTGGTCCACAGGCTGGAGCGCGCGTGCTGCGCGTGCACTGTGCCGTGCGGCGAAATGCGTTTACAGTGTCGCCTCTGTGTTTATAGTTGTCCCACGGCGGCGCATGGCAAAGTGCTGTTCTTTTACGGACCAGCAGGAGGCAGTACCCTCTAAAACCTGTGCATATGTTGCAAGAAAGGTGTAGAAGAAGAAATCTACCGTAGAAGAAGAACTGTTTGACGTCACACAACAAAAACAAATAGCTTTCTGCTCGCGTGCTGAACTGTTGTCTTTATTTGCGGTTTTAATGCATGGAGTCAGCGGAGGAGAAAGCGATCACGTGACTTTTGGCGAAAAAACAAAAGAAAAGTCCGACTCCAGATCAGGAACGAAGGAGAATTTAATACATTTTGTGTCACAAAACATTCCTCCATGCGTCGCGACTCCGTCTCCACGACCACAGCGGCGCAAACAGCTGCAGGCTCCGGCGTGAAGAGGGTGAAGGCTGTCGGGTGGGGACCTGTCAATCAAATCGTAGCGCCCACCGCGCGCGCATAGGCTTGCGGAGTTTCAAAAATTCAGAGGTGCACGACACGCGCTAATCCCACGCGCGGGGCCAACGCGCAGGGGCGGGGACTGTGAAATTGCGTCACTTTTGGAGTGCGCACCCTCGCATGCTGCGCGACGCGTCGAGTATGAATCTAGCTTTAGGCAGGTTGTCCCATTCTTTTTTGCAGTACTTTTCAAGCTCCATCAGGTTGGATGTCTGTGCAGCCATTTTCAGATCTCTCCAGAGAAGTTCAGATTAAAGTCTGGACTCTGTCTTGTGACAGGCTCTGTCCCCGTCTGTTTTCTTTATATTTATGTGTGTTCCCTGTTTGCTCTTCATACTTTTGGTTATTCTGCTCCTTGTGATTATGTTCCTATGTATCTGATTCTGTTTTGTGTCCCTTTCCATTTCACTCCTCAGTCTGCCTCTCCAGTCTTTATCATTCACACATGTCCCTCATCCGCCACCTGCCCAGCTGCTCTCATTACTCACTCTCCCTATGTCTTATAAAAAGCCTTTCTCTCCTCCACTCTTCGTCCGGTCATTGTTCTGTTTACTCAGACGACTCAGTCCTCCTGTGAAGTTTGTGCCAGTCCGTTCCATGATCTGTACCCGTCCTGTTTCTCCTGCCTGTTCCTGTTTTTGAAAGGTTTTTGCTGCCACGCCAGCATTTTGTTTTGTTGTTTAAAATACCTTACCATACCAATTTATTTCTAAAGCATTTAAAATACAACATATCAGCCATCCGAAGTGCTGTACAAAGACAAAAACAAGCACAAAACAATAAAAACAATCATATAAATAATGAGAACATCACAAATAAAAGAATACAACACCAAGACAGAGACGACAACTCACTCTAAGTTAAAAGCCAATGAAAAAAATGTGTTTTTAACCTGACCTTCAGTGGCAGCTCGTTCCACAATTTAGGAGCCAGAGCTGAAAAGGCTCCGTCTCCTCTGGATTTATAAAAGGTTTTTGAGACTGCTAAAAGCATCTGATCAGAGGATCTAAGAGCACGTGATGGCATGTAAAGGTGAAGCAGTTCAGACACATAAGAGGGACTAAAACCGTTCAAAGACTTAAAAACAAACAATAAAACTTTAAAATGGATTCGAAACTGGACAGGAAGCCAATGAAGGGACATTAAAACTGGAGTGATGTGCTCACGTCTGCCTGTACCAGTCAAAAATCGTGCAGCAGCATTTTGTACCAGCTGCAACCGTGAGAGCGAGGCCTTATTTACTCCGATCAGAAGAGAGTTACAATAATCCAGCCGTGAAGTAATAAAAGCATGGATTACTGTCTCTAAGTGGTGCCTAGAAAGGAGGGGCTTGATTTTTAACAGGCGCCTCAGTTGAAAGAACGAGGACTTAACCATGCTGTTAATATGACAGTCAAGTTTAAGGCAGGGGTCAATTTTCACTCCTAGATTTGTCCCAATCGATTTTTCATATGGGGTCAAAGAGGGAAAAATCAAAGGTGGGGGGACAGTTAGGACCACTGGATTTAAAGACCATAACCTCAGTCTTTTTTCATTAAAATTGAGGAAATTAAGTGCCATCCACCCTCTAATGTCATCAAGACAGTCCAGGAAAGACTGCGTGGAGCCATGTTGTTTTAAAGGGAAGTAGACTTGACAGTCATCCGCATATAAATTAAATTGCACACCTTGCTTTCTAAAAATAGAACAGAGTGGCAGAAGATAAAGTGAAAAGAGGAGAGGACCAAGGATGGAGCCCTTATTTTTGTTTTAAACTCCTGCCTTTGCTAGCTTGCCTGCAAATGGGTCTAAAACTCAAGGATTGTGTCATCTTAGCGACTCCAGGACATTCACAGAGTGGTCTTGAAGCCCCTACTTTGAGATCTTGGCCATGTGCTTTGGGGTCATTTTCCTGCTGAAAAATTATCCTTCACCCCAGTCTTAGGTCAAAAGCGCTTGGAGCAGATTTTCATCCAGGATGTCTCTGTACATTGCTGCATTCACCTTTCCCTTTATTCTGACTAATCTGACAGTTCCTGCTGCTACTGCTGCTGCTGAAAAACATCCCATAGCATGATGCTGCCACCACTATACCACCATGCTTCACTGTAGGGACGGAATTGGCCTGGTGTTGAGCGGTGCTTGGTTTCCTCCAAACATGACGCCTGACATTCACATCAAGGAGTTCAAACTTTGTCACATCAGATGAGAGACTTGTCTTTCTCATGGTCTGAGAGTCCTTCTGGTGACTTTTGGCAAACTCTAGACATGCTGCCATGTGTCTTTTATTAAGGAGTGGCTTTCTTCTGACCATTCTACCATGCTGTCTGATTGGTAGATTGCTACAGAGATGATTAACCTTCTGGAACGTTCTCCTCTTTCCACAGAGGAACGCTGGCGCTCTGATAGTGAACATTGGGTTCTTGGTCACCTCCAGGACTAAGTCCCTTCTCCCCCTATCTCTCAGTTTAGACGGACGTCCAGCTCTAGAAAGAGTCCTGGTGGTTCCAAACTGCTTCCATTAATGAATGATCGAGGCCACTGTGTTCATTGGGACCTTCAAAGCAGCAGAGATTTTTCTGTACCCTTCCCCAGATTAGTGCCTCAACACATTCTTGTCCTGGAGGTCTTTAGACAATTCCTTTGACTTCATGCTTGGTGTTTGCGCTTTGACATGCACTGCCAACTGTGGGACCTTATACTGTATAGACAGGTGTTAGCCTTTCCAAATCAAGTCCAATTTACTGAATTTACCACAGGTTGACTCCATTTAAGCTGTAGAAACATTGCAAGGATGATCAGTGGAAACAGGATGCATGTTAGCTCAATTTAAATGGTAAATAGCAAAGGTAGGCACATGAACGCTAGGGACCGCTAATGCGCTAATCCGCTTACAGCGGACCTAACGTTTTTGTCAGCGTAACAGCGGAGTGACTAACTTTTATAATTCATAAGCGGATTTGTGCTATTTTTATTTAAAATGCAGTACCGCTAATAACTAATTATCTATCAGTAAAAACGAATAAACTTATTTAGAAGCTCTTATGCTGGCTCCGTAGCTGCTTGTTTTGCCTTTTTCCCCTCCCTCACCGTCTTGACATCTTCCGGGTCAGAGGTGAACTCGGGGGCTAATTCTGTGGCTAGCTGGTTGTGCTGGGTTTCTTGGATAAATCCGCAGAGAACCCCGCTGTTTCAAGCCAAATTAACGCGGCCGGAGGATTTTATTGTGTGTTTTGTGTCGACCACTCGACGGTGAGTCGTTAGTTTTATGTATTTTAGTTACTTTTCATTAAATCTGTTGACTGCCTATAGAATCTTGACATCTTCCGGGTCAGAGGTGAACTGGACGCTAACTCTGTGGCTAGCTGGTTGTGCTGGGTTGGATAAATCCGCAGAGAACCCCGCTGTTTCAAGCCAAATTAACGCGGCCGGAGGATTTTATTGTGTGTTTTGTGTCCACCACTCGACGGTGAGTCGTTAGTTTTATGTATTTGGGTTACTTTTATGTATAAATGCGGTGGCGACACACCCGTGTATTTGAGATTTAAAAGTGGTCTTAGGGATTAAAAGATCATTCTCTTTTTTGTTAATTTTGTGGCCGAATAGAATATATGTACGTAAAGTATTAAATAAATCCTTTGATTTTTGTAATTTCATCCTTTTAGGATCATTTTAGTTACTTTTCAGTTGGCAGTGTAGTGCAAATATTGCATAACGCTGCCGGCTACCAATTGTCGAATATAAATAGCGGATTAGATTAGCTTCCCCTAATTTTCACAAGACATTTGTGCTTTTGAAATTGTGGACCTAAAAAAATTAATAAGCGTTTTAGAAATTGTGGAACTAATTTTTTGATTAGCGTTGCCCACCACTGGTAAATAGACTGTACTTATATAGCACCTTTCTATCTTATCAAGATACTCAAAGAGCTTTACACAACAATCTGTGCCCTCATTTACAACACTTAAACATGTGACTGCTGGTGGAATCGAAACTCCAACTCTCCCACTGGAGGACGACTGCTCTAACCACTCAACCACAGCTTTAGAGCTTCATGGCAAAGGCTGTACATTTGATTACTTACAAGTAGTTTTCTATTTTTAATAAATTTGCTAAATTCTTTAAAATATTTTTTTCACATTGTCATAATGGGGTATTGTGTGTAGAATTGTAGTCATGGAAAATACTTTAATCTTTTTCAGAAGGGTCAAATTATTGGTAGCATCAAGTAGGGAAAACCTCTAAGGAGATTGCTGAATCTACTAAAATCAGGCTAAGAATGGTTAAGAAGGACAGTGGGGAGTGAGCATCTGGGTAAGAAAAGAGGCAGCAGAAGTGGTGCACCCATTAGTCCTAGTACCCACTGTGGGGACGGTCTATGATCTGGGGTTGCTGCAGTTGGTCTGGTCTAGGTTCAGCAACGTTATGAGCCCAAAAAACGAGGTTAGCTGACTGCCTGAATTTACCATATTTTTCGGCCAATAAGTCAGGTTTTTTTGCATAATTTACATGCCTTGCAACTTATACACCAAAGTGACATATTTATAGCTTTTTCCCCATATTTATAAGCCATTTTTTGGCTGAGATATGACCATTTTCATTTATTCTGACAGAAAATATTTAGCACTTCCATTTTCAGCCACTAGATGGCAGTCGAGCAGTATGGCATGCCGTTGCATCATGTACCGTATTCGTCGGTCTTTAATACGCTCCCGTGTATAATACGCTTTGACCAATTATTGCCAATAAACCAGAAAAAAAACGTACATAATACGCTTCAGTGTTTAATACGCATCTATTATGCGTCACCGCTACGCGACGCGTCAGCGCCTCGTTTGCCCTGCTTAAAATGGCGGCCACAGAAGCGTCAGCACGGAAGGACTTTACAAGATTAAAACGGTAAAAACTATTATTTCTTTGCTGAGAAAAAATATATTTCTTAGCTGACGTTATAGCACAAGGGTTCCCGAGCTTAACCGTTCCTTAATCAATTCACGAAATGGTCAAATCTGCTGAATTTAAATTGTTTCGGTTTGACTTTTTCCAAACAGCCTCGGGGGCGCTACGAAAATAAATTATAAATAAATCGAATTTTATCTCAAATGTCTTCTACAGGTCAACAGTCTGTAAATTGAAGCCATATGATTACACTCTGTAAGCAGAAAAAAATATCCACCGAGTGGTTTCTGAGCTTTTTATCTAAACAGTAGGTATCTGTTTAGCTAACAGCTAACATGCCAAAAGCTTTTTTTTTAGCTCTAAATATCTTCTGCAGCTAACAGGTTGTAAATGACCACCAAATAATTACACTCTGTAAGTTTCAAGAAAATCCGTGTGGTTTATGAGTTATCTTGCTAAAAAAAAAACGCTAACAACAACACAGCTAAATGGTAGCTACCTCCAGAGCAGGGAGCCGGGCAGCGACATTCAGTCCGAGCAGAGGAGGCTTTTTTCGGACACATGACGGTCGGTGGACTCTCTGGAAGTGTCCGCTAGCGGACAAAAGTGGTACTGCACCATTTTTAGGCCAAAATGAAAAATGGTGAATCAGAGTCAAAAATGGGTCTAAAAATATGGGAAAAAATCCATAGATAATACGCTTCAGTGTATAATACGCAGGACATTCAAATGAGCAAAAAAACTGCGTATTATATACAGACGAATATGGTAATAGGTAAAAAGTGGCTTTTAATGATACAATTGGCTTGCCATACCAAGCCACCGTCGTCTGCCTGGAGCAACCGTCAAATCAGCTTCATTTCGCTGTACCGCCACGGCAACATGAAGCTGATTTGACGGTTGAAGTGCATTTATTAAGTAAAAATTTAACTGAGACACACCTTTACTATAAAGTTGAGCTATCAAATACTTGTTTTAGGTGGTTATCTTGTTAAATTTAGAAGCAATGCACAGCAAGTCGCTCGATGCGCATTCATGTTTCTGCGTATTGACTTTTGAAAATGCAGCTGATTTGACCATCAAAATGTATTTATTAAGTAAAAGTTCAACTGAGACACACCTTTACTATAATTTAGAGCCAACAAATAGTTTTTAAGTGGTAATCTTGTTACATTCTTGTTAAAGTCCTCCCGTACACGCTCCCGTGGCCGCCTTTCGGCAGCCAATCAGTTTTTGGCACAACACCGGCCCACACTTCTGGGTTGTCAGTGGTGACGTATAATAAATGGGATGTACCGTAAAAACCTGTCTATAATACGCGGTTTTTTTCATTTGAATGTCCTACGTATTAAACACCGAAGCGTATTAATTGTGTATTTTTTCCCATATTTTTAGACCCATTTTTCGCTCTGATTCGCCGTTTTACATTTTGGGCAAAAATGGTGCAGTACCAGTTTCGGCCGCTATGGGCGCTACGGGCAGCAGCAGAGGACTCAGAGAGCGAAGAGGAAGAGGGCCACTTCCAGACGTTTCTAGCTCATGTGTCCGAAAAAAGCCTCCTCTGGTCGGACTGACTCTGTCGCTGCCCGCCCCTTGCTATGGATGTAGCTGTTAGCAAGATACCGTAACTCATAAACCACACCGCAGATTTTTAAATCCAGCTGATTTCACATTTGGTTGAGCTCAGGGGACTGTCTGCTATAAAGTCAGGTAAGAAATATATTTTTTAAGCGTTTATTTAGCTAAATTTAAAGAAACAAAGCGTCCGGTCCGAACCGCCTGCCTAAAATTCGGCGAACTTTTTTTTTTAATCCAGCTGATTTGAACATTTCGTTAAGCTCAGGAGCACGTCTTCTATAAAGTCAGCTAAGAAATATATTTTTTAAGCGTTTATTTAGCTAAATTTAAAGAAACAAAGCGTCCGGTCCGAACCGCCTGCCTAAAATTCGGCAAACTTTTTAATCCAGCTGATTTGAACATTTCGTTAAGCTCAGGAGCAC
>JBBPBX010111207.1:0-10762 GCA_038048925.1 Garcialebias charrua | reverse complement strand
CTTCCGGCTCTCGACAAAGCAAGTCGCATATCTTTTTGCTCCTTCCCTCCCTAAGTTTTCCTCCTCCCTGCTTGCTTTTTGTCTCGTCTGTGACTCTTCAGCGCTCACTCGAACCAATTTGCGATGGAGTTAATAAATTGGGCTGTTTCATCTATGGATAAGATTTTTTCCACGAAGCGGACCGGGCCAGGAGAAGCGGCCTGCCCCTCTGACACGCACGCTGTCGGATACATGATGGACTCCTGGGGACAGTGGCAACCCATGTGTTTGACCGTCTTGTCTGTCGAAGACGTGGAAGATTTGTGGATTATTGGGATATTAGTAGCAGCTGCTCTGTTTTTTGGCGTGAGCGGAGCTGTCTGTTACTGGAAGTTCAGGAAGATTTCGGCAGCTATCGGCGCACTGGCCAAACTTCCTGATCAGCAAGAGTCTCTGATCCGGGCTGTGAGCTCCTCAACCCAGCTGTTGTACGAGCTGAACCGCACAATGGGAGCGGTAGACCACCGTGGACCTGCGGTGCGCTTTGGAACTCGTTTACAGCCGCCCGGCGTTAATCAGGGCACGGATGGAGGTTTGTAGCCTCGGAAACTCATTTGATTCGGCGATTTTGGACCTGAACAGCACCTGGACTCTGGAAGGCTGCAGTCAAAAAGAACACTGTGGCCTGGATTGAAGATAAACAAAAGAACTATCTAATCTAGTTTCTGCGCGACCTTGGAAAAGAAGAAGGCTGTTGGGAACTATTCTCCTGGAGTGAAGCTGAGAGACACTGCTGACCCCCTCCCCCTCCCTCCCCAGAGGTCCCTGGGAGTGTGCTCAGAGGCGCCGAGCTTAACATCTGCTGAACTGTGTTATCTGAAGTGCTGCTCACAGACTCTTTGATCTCCTTGCATGTCGTCAAATCTGCAACAATGTCTTGTCTGGCTGTGCTTATGCTGATAGAGTTTTTGGGACTTTATCATAGAGTGTCTTAAGGCAATCTTTGATAGATTCTTTTTTTGAATATCACAAATGATACCTATTGTGTTTTTCCTTTTTCCATATCTGTTTGACCTTCATCCGGAGACGGATGAGCGCGGCCGCGCAGAAGAACATGTAATGTGTTTGGAAATGCTGCAGCTTGCATACTCTTCCCTCTTCCGGACGACTGTGCTACATAATCACGTTGTATTACGGTGCAATGTTAATAAATAAATCTCTTATCTCTCTCTTATCTCTTATCTCTTATACATACATTCATATTCAGTCATATGCCATCTACATATCTAGATACAATACCTGTGTGTGCATCCCTGCATCTATTAGTGTGTGGTTGTAAGCATGCATAAATGAATAAGGCTTCTCTAATAGAACATTCAATAGTAGGGATGGGAATTGATAAGAAATTATCAATATCAATGCCGTTATCGATGTCCTTTATCGATTCAATTCCTTATCAATTCTGTTATCAATTCTCATTTGGGTAAAAAAATATAGTAAACCATTTTAATAATAAACGAATAATATAGGATAGAGTTTCCGGAAAGGCCTTGGTTGGCTGCATTTTCCTTTTGCAGTTAGAACTTGGCAGTCACTTTTAGTTGTGTTGGTGACGTTGTGGTTCACTTTCTACTTTTCTTGTAGGACACATACTTCTTAGGTAGACTTTAGTTGGGTTATTTTTATTTATTTATTTTTTTTGTCCTGTTTATCTCCTGTCCACGCTCCAGCTCAGTAGGTGGCGGTAATGCACCTTAAGTTGTTTGCCAACCGCCATTAAACTCCACCTAGAAGAAGAAGAAGAACTCGGTGCTTATGCTAGCTGTTTGTGCTGGGGTTACTTGGATAAATCCGCAGAGTTTCCCGCTGTTTCAAGCCAAATTAACACGGCCGGAGGATTCTATTGTGTGTTTTGTGTCGACCACTCGACGGTGAGTCGTTAATTTTATGTATTTTGGGTTCATTTCGCCAATTTTACTCTTCAAAATGGCGGCCGCCATTTTGAAGAGGGCAACTGGTGAAATGTTTTTAATCCAGCAGATTTGACCATTTGAACCGGTTAAACTCAGAAAAACCTTGTGCTATAAAGTCACTGACTTTATAGCACAAGGTTCTTCTGAGCTTAACCGGTTCAAATGGTCAAATCTGTTGGATTAAAAAAAGTATTTCTCCATCTACCCTCTTCAAAATGGCGGTTAGCGTGTTAGCAGAACCGATAAGCTGAATCGTTAAGACACGCAACCTACAATTCCATGGAATTGGACTTTTAAGAACCGGTTCTCTAACAGAACCGGTTCTCGGTTCCCATCCCTATTCAATAGTGACCGTGAAGTATCAGAGATCCGCCCCCCAAGACGCGAGGCAGACTCTGGGGGTACCAGAGCCCAAGACCCCAAGAAGGACCCCGAGCGCAGAGCCCCCAGGGCCACCCAACAGGATGAACCAAGGGTCAAGGGGTCAAGGGTCAACTTTATTGTCAAAACTGCAATATGTACAGGACATACACAGGATTGAAATTGCGTTTCTCTCAGTCCCTCGGTGCAACAGTAACCATCTAAACACTAAACACTAAAACATTTAATAAACATAAGCATAAAATAGTAAAAGTGTAACACTGTCCTGAGTTTTTTCATAGTAGTATAAAAGTATGAAAATTTACACCAACACTGAAACACCAAACACCCCTAAAACACCAAACACCCAATGAACATAAGCATAAAATGAAATAATAAAAGTGTGATACTGTCCTGAGTTTTTTCATAGTAGTATAAAAAAAGTATAAAAAGTATATCTATAAAATAAACCACTCACCCATCCCCCAGATCCGACCATAGGGGAGAACCGGGAGGGCCCTACCAGCGACCACACACAATGACCCCCAGGGGCCAACAGCGACAAACTCACAGGACCCCACCGGAGCCCGCAACACCGACGTAGCCCCAGGCCCAGGCGCCAAGGCCCGGGCACCAGGGACGCTCACCCCTCAGGCCCAGGCCCGATAGGACCAGAGGACCCACCAGGAAGCCACCAGGCCGAGCCGACATACGCCCAAGTGCCCAACCCCCGATACCTGAGGGTCCCAAGCGCGCCGGTAGGCAAGGGCATACCCCGCCAGGGGGCCACGTGGCAGGAGCACGACACCAAGTAGCCTCAGATGTATCAAAGAGCGGGCACTCAAAGTCCCGGCCTGACAAATAGACATTCATACACAGATACAATTGCACAAACCCACCCTCATCCTCACCCTCACTCTCTCAAAGACATATAATAACGACACATTCCATTCATAATCCCGATACGCACTCTATAACCCCCAGGTCCAAGACATGTACCTGCCCCCTACATAGGGCAGTCCACACCCAAACCCAGGAGATAGACCCATTCATTCTGGGGTGGAGAGGAGCCGTCATCCAAGATCCGGTCCAACCCGCGCTCAGCTGTCAGGACAGGACACCCCAGCCCAAGCAACCCCAGGGAGAGCGCCGCGCCAGCCCCGCCCACGGCAAACCCCCAGGCCCCGAACCCCACCATAGCCCAGGACAACACCCGACGGTCTGCCACTTTACCAGACCCCACCCCCAGAATGGCCGTCAGGGAGCAAAGGGGTTAAAAATAAAAATAAAAAAATTATCGAGATTCTTAGTCCTGGCAATTCAGAATTGATTCTAAAAGTCCCAAAATCGTTTTTTTTTTATTTTTTTTACATTAAAACCCAAAAGATAAAGAAAATAAAACCATATCTCATAGTACTATGAAAGAATACATAAAATGAAAGGTGGCAGAAAGAAGAAGAAATCTGACCCGAACCAGTGACCTCCAGGACCCGATAAGGATAAAGCGGGTAAAGATAATAATAATAATAATAATTTGTCATCTGTGTATGTTCCCATACTTGACAGACGAAATTGGTCTCTGCATTTAACCCAACCAGGTGGTGCAGTGAGCAGCCGTAGTCAGCGCTCGGGGAGCTGGGGAAATAGATGTGCACTCATAGACACCCCAAGGTGTGCCGTGGCCGGGGTTCGAACCTGGGTCCTTCGGATAACAAGTCCGATTCTCTGCCACTACACCATCTTGGCCCCAGTGATGGATAGATGGCTTTTGTTGAAAAGATTTACCAAACAAATCTTTTAAACAAAATCCATCCATACACATTTGAAACATGGATGAATGCAATATGATTTTGAAGTCTATTTTATTTTGAGTTAAATGTTTATGCAATACAGTAGGCTGAAATCTTTGTTTACGTTTGTATTTTGAATTATTTGTGATGGACTGGAGACATGTCCAGGGTGTCCCCTGCCTCTCGCACAGTGACTGCTGGATATAGGCACCAGTGACCTCCGGGACCCGATTAAAGCTGCTGCATTCTATTCATATACCCATCTGCTCACAATTCAGGCTGCTGTATTTATACTGTATTATTTGACATTATTAATGTTTGCTACAAGCATACATTATTGTTTTAAATAAATGTTTTATTTGTTTACATTATTGTTTAATCTTTTCATGATTTCAATTGAAAATTGTTTCAGAATCGAAAATCGTTTCAGAATCGAAAATCGATTCTGAATCGAAAATCGATCCTGGAATGAAAATCGTTTTAGAATCGAAAATCGATTTTTAATCGAATCGGTGCATCAAAAATCGAAATCGAATCGATTCTCCAGACACTGAGAGATTTGCACCCCTAATTCATATTGTTTTAAAGTTTATAACAGATTTTTTTATTTGTATTTCTACACATAGAGCTCCACAGTGGTTCATTTACTGCAACAAATGGTAAATGGAGCTTATTTATATAGCGCTTTCCAGCCACCTATGAGGGGCCCCAAAGCGCTTTACAATACCAACCATCCACCCATTCATACACCGGTAGCGGCAGACTGCCATGCAAGTCGCCATCCAGTCCTACCGGGAGCAACTCGGGGTTAAGTGTCTTGCCCAGGGACACAATGACACATGGTGTGGGGAACCAGGATTCAAACCTCCAACCTTCCGATCGGGGGATGACTGCCATTACCACTACGCCACGGCCGCCCCTCAACAAAACATTTCTCAAATCAGTCTGCTGTATCATTATTTTTGTGTTCTCTAATATTATTATCTTTGTCTCTTTCAGCATGATTTTATTTTGTATTGTGAGTTTTTATGTGCAGCCATTGTTATCTGTGTTGTGGGTTCTTGCTGTGCATCTTTAATTGTAATTGACGTGACTCCTTGCAGCAGAGCTGTTGCTCCTCATGCACTGGTTGCATTGGTCAAATTGTTACATATTGGCATACTTTGACAGTATTTTGTGTGCCGTATTTTCCGACCGATAAGTCGCACCGCCCTATAAGTGGCATCAGTCCAATTATGTCCAATAAAGTGGAAAAATCCATAAATATGTTGCTTCGCCCTATAAGTCGCATCTATTATCGCGACTTATAGGGTCGCATATGTTACGCGTCAGCGGTGACAACCCGGAAATGGCCACAGGAGCGTGCACGGTAGGACTTTAACAAGATTAACACTTAAAACAATTACATGTATTTGTTTGCTGAAAATTATAGCAAAGATGTGTCTAAGATGTTTCCTTAATAAATGCACGTACCGGTCAAATCAGCTCAATTAAAAAAAATAGTTTCCCTACGTCGGTGCTGCGAAGCGTGCACGCGCAGCGAGCGGATACGCTTCATTTCTTTAAAATTTAACAAGATATATACCTTAAAAAAATATATGTTTACTGACATTATAGCAAAAGTGTTTCTGAGCTTAACTTTTCCTTAATAAATGCACGATCAGCTGGATTTAAATATTAGTTTCGCTATGTGCACCTGCACGGATGGGAACGCTTCATTTCTTTAAAATTTAACAAGATATACACTTTATAAAAAAAATATATGTTCGCTGACATTATAGCAAAAGTGTTTCTGAGCTTAACTTTTCTTTTAAATATTTGTTTTTCCATTTATAGATGGCCTCCCTTCTCACCTTATAGCCATCCTCTCACTCCAATATGTATTTTTTTAATAGAGAGAAAGAAAGAAAAGAGAAAGTAAGACAACAAAACAACAATTATCCACAAAAAGAGCACAAGGCAAACACACCCAACCTCCGTCCACAATCCTGCAAAGCACATGACAGAACACAGCAACGAAACATACATGCATAAAGACTGATAATATTCATGACCTTGCAGTAGATTTCTATAAATACACATACCCATACCTACAAATATATATACAGTATACATACATATACATTTATATTCATTCATATACCCATCTACATATCTGCATATATCTACATATACATCCCTGCATCCATTTGTGTGTGGTTGTGAGCATGCATAAGTGAATAAGGTTCCTCCAATAGAACATTTAGTAGCGACTGTGAAGCATCAGAGATCCGTCCCCCCAAAGCCCGAGACAGACGAAGGGGCGATCAAAGCCCAAGACCCCAGGAAGGACCCCGAGCCCAGAGTCCCCAGGACCACCCGAACAGGACGAGCCACTCGTCCACTCCCCAGATCCGACCAAGGGGAAGAACCGGACGAACCCCACCAGCGACCACACACAATGACCCCCCGGGGTCAACTGCGACAAATTCACAGGCCCCCGCCGGAGCCCGCTGCACCGACGTAGCCCCAGGGCCGGTCACCGAGGCCCGGGCACCGGGGACGCCCACCCCTCAGGCCCAGACCCGACCGGACCAGAGGACACGAGCCCCACCAGGCAGCCACCAGGCCGAGCCGACAAACGCCCAAGCGCCCAACCCCAGATAGTGAGGGCCCCAAGCACGCCCGCAGGCAAAGGAACACACACCAGGGGGCCACGTGGCAGGAGCGCGACACTAAGTAGCCTCAGAGAGGGGGCAGTCCAGTCTTTTCTTTTAAAAATTAACGTAATGTTCAAATCAGCTGGATTTAAATTGTTTTGCTTTGATGGTCTTCCAAAAGTGCGCGCGCTGCGAAAATAAATTATAAATAAATCGAATTTTAGCTCAAACATCTTCTACAGCTAATAGGTTGTAAACATCCATCCAGTGATTACTTTCTGTAAGTTTCATCAAAATCTGTCTGGTGGTTCTTGAGCTATTTTACATTGCTAACAGTAAAACACTGAGCTAACAGTAGTTCATACCTCCAGAGAGCAAGAGGCCATGCTGCGACAGAGTTAGTCCGACCAGAGGAGGCTTGCCGTCGGACACATGAGCTGGGAACGGTCGGTGGACTCTAGCGGCCGAAAGTGGTACTGCTCCATTTTTTTCTTCAGAATGAATGGAAACGGTCATATCGCAGCCAAAAATTGGTCTAAAAATATGGGGGAAAATCCATAAATATGTCGCTTCACCCTATAAGTCGCAGGACATGCAAATTAGGCAAAAGGTGCGACTTACAGGCCGGAAAATACAGTATTTGCATGCATTTTCCTTAGTTGCAGTGCATTTGGACTCTCAGCTACGTCAGCGTGGTTGAAAAAACTTTGCATTTTTTTGAAAAGCTTAATGGAAGCTTTGTTCCCTGGTGTTTTAAGTTCAACTTACCGTTTGTGGGAGTTATCAGTTTAAGAAAAGACTGAGTAGTCATCATATTTCCATTAAACAATATTCACATTTCCTATTTGGAAAAACACCAAATGCCTGCATAATTCAGCTGCATCCCTTTGGGGCACATCCATCGACTGCAGCTGTGAAGAAATGACAGTCCCAACACCATAAATCAGTTGTTGTTCAGGAGGCATCCACGACATGCAGGTCCGCTGCACAGAGTGACTTCATGGGACACTGCTGACAGTCGTGTATCAGCACGATACCTCTGTGGCGCAACTTTCATCCTCTCACGACAGCGTTTGATTGAAAGCAACTAGCTGATACTTGTTTTGTTAAAAGATGTTGAATCTTGTCAGAGAAAACAGGAAATCTGGAGTCAAATTTTAAATTGAAATTAGGTCAAGCTTTGTGGAGCAATGGGGAAGTACTGGACGTGCCATTTGAAAAATGTGGTTGTAGACAGATGTAGTTTTACGAGAGACAAGTGAACACAAGCTTTGTGTTTTATCAGTGATTCTGGGAAACACTGGACTACAAATACACTAATAACAGAAATCAGTTCAACTGAATGAAGTAAACCAGCAAGAGACTATACTCTGTGTTTGTTCCTTGTCTCATTTTTGCTCTGACTGACCTGCAAGCTAATCTCAGTTTATCAATATGCCATTTTGATTACAAATGTGCAGCTGGAGAAGAAATGATCTGCAACCAAGAGCTGCAATTAGAGAAAACCGAGTTTCTTGAAGTATTTTTTGCCTCCATGACTCTTTAATCTTTCAATAAACTGCATGGTTAGAGCACACCAAATGCAAAGTTTAAACTGAACATTTATGTCTCTTACTGTGTTTTTTTTCTCTTTCATATTAGATATGCATTACAGCTGGGAAACTAACAAGAAACCTGGACAAAAGCCTTAGCGACTACTACATCATTTGGGTTATTTTCACAGAGAAAAAGAAACATTTCAGATACTAAATGTATATCAGAAGTAATTGAATACATAATTAGATGACTGGAGGCTTGAGCAAAAAATATAAACAATAATAAGAAACAAAACAGATTTTTAAATCATGTTTCATTTTGGTTTGCTTTATAAAAAACAACAACAAAAGAAGTAAATATTAAAAAAAAAAAAAAATCTTGTAAAATAAATCACAAGTTTTCCCATTATACAAATAAAGCTCTACCATTGTGGAAAAACCCACTTTAAGAAATCTGTTTTATCAAGTAAAAGTTCAAACTGCAGAGGATCATCATAGTAGATACTGTAAACTGTGACTTGGAAAATAGTGCAAATATGCAGTTTGCAGCCGCTCCGCTCATTCTTGTATACATTTCTAAAATTGTTTGTATTTACAACGTGCAACAGCTTTGATAAAGTTTACTATTTATCCTCATACAAGTTTAGCATTCTGTTTTTATTTTAACAAAAATAACCGTCTAATTCATGCTGGGCTCTTCCTTTAGATAAAACAATCAGAGGCTGCCACCTTCTGGACAAATCTTGTACTGCAATTTTTGATAAATACTATCCCGGTGACGGAACATGAAAAGTTAATACTAAGAAGTCTGTTAAATGTCTCCTGTGCATTCACTCTATTGTGATCCATTTTTCTTCCATACATTTTTCGGCATCTTTTTTATTCCACAATTTTTGTGCTATTTCAACAATTCATATTTATCAACATGATCAGCTCGTTAAGGAGAAGGGTGCTATGACTTTTGGTATTGGGGCAACTTTAGCTTTTTGAAATATTTAGCCTTTTCAGCCACATTTTTTTCTCATAGAAATAAATTGAGCTGCATCCTTCAAATCTTTAGGTCTGTTTACAACCTCATTTCACATTTTGTATGCAGCTTCTTTCAGCTTCCTTATGCAAATTAAAAACACACATCCTGCTAATTTCAGCTGTTTTTCAGCTGTTTTGAGATCCTTTGAGATTCTTTCTACTAACTACAACATTTTGATGCTTCTTCTAACATCTTTCTGCTGATTTCAGCTTGTTATGCTCATGCTGATTTACAAGTTTCAGCTTCTTCTGCTATTTAAGCTATACTATTTAGCTGTTTTTATGTTAATTTCAGCTTTTGGGGGGCTAATTCCATATTTTTTGTACTCATTTAAACTTTTTTCAGCCTAATTCAGCAAAAATGTGCTCACTCCACTTCCTTCTGGTAATTTAAGCTTCTTTCTCCTTTTGTTTTAGCTACTTTTCAGCTTTTTTTTGTGTGCTAATTTCATTTTTTTCCCAGACAATTTCAATGTCTTTGTGCTCATTTCTACTTTGTTAAGCAAACATGTTATTTCTGCTTTCTTTTACAAATTTAAGCTTGCTCTACCTTTTCAGCTACATTTTTTTTAGCATTTTTAGCTAATTTCAGCTGTTTTCAGATAAATGCAAGTGTTTGTGTGAATTTCTGCTGCTTTTAGCCCAATTAAATTATTTTTGCTAATTACAGCTCGCTTTGCTCCTTTCGGCTCCTTTCAGTTTCAGTTATTTCAGCTACTATTTAACGGTTTAATGTTTGAAGGGAGGTGACCCCACCTCATTGAACAATTATTGACCGATCTCTAAACTCTGCATCTTAGCCAAGGTTCTAGAAAAACTGATAAACTCTCAGATCAAAAACTATCTGGACTCATTTAACATCTTACCTCTCCATCAATCTGGTTTCAGGAAAAAACACAGCACAACAACTGCTTCTCTGAAGGTTCTGAATGATGTTGTTGAAGCATTGGATGCTAAGGACTATTGTGCTGCACTTTTCTTAGACCTGTCTAAAGCTTTTGACACTGTGGATCATAACATCCTGTGTCATAAGCTCTCAGAAATCGGTTTCTCTGATCACACCATCGGTTGGTTTTCTAACTATCTTTCCAATCGGAGGCAATGTGTTCAACATAACGGTACTTCTTCCAGTTATTTAACGGTTAAAAATAGTGTACCACAAGGCTCAGTCTTAGGACCAACCCTCTTTACAATCTACTGTATGTTTTGGACTATAGGTCGCACCTGAATATAGGTCGCACCTACGTCAAAATGTGGACAGTGTTTAGCGCTGCTGCAAATGTCTCTTCCACAGGAGCGCACAGCAAGGCTTTTAAGAAGATTAACACTTAAAAACAATTAATTGTTTGATAAAAAATTATAGCAAATATGTGTCTGAGCTGAACTTTTCTTTAATAAATGAATAATTTTAGCAGGTTAAACACCTAAAAAAATATATTTGTTAGCTGACATTATTG
>JBBPBX010111206.1:0-10762 GCA_038048925.1 Garcialebias charrua | reverse complement strand
ATTTATCAACTTGTGTCTTCTGGAGGAAGCCCATGAGACAACAGGAAAAAAATCATTTAGGTGGATGCAGTATTTATTTTTGTGCTTTTTTCACTTCTTAGTTTTCATAATAAACATTTTATTTCTTAAGTGGTGTCATTGAACAATAATTTCCTAAACATATTTTACAATGTTAAGTGTGTACAGTATAGTGTTTGTTTAAAAACATACTGGAAGTTAAGAATATTACACAATATTATTGTGGGCGACCGTGGTGTAGTGGTAATGGCAGTCGACCCCTGATCGGAAGGTTGGAGGTTCGAATCCCGCATCCGCCCACCATGTGTTGTGTGTCCCTGGGCAAGACACTTAACCCCGAGTTGCTCCCGGTAGGTCTGGATGGCGCCTTGCAAGGCAGGCTACCACTACCGGTGTATGAATGTCTGAATGAATGGGTGGATGGCTGGTATTGTAAAGCGCTTTGGGGCTCCTCACAGTGGGCTGGAAAGCGCTATATAAATAAGCTCCATTTACCATTCAATATTTTACATTTGCATTTGACCTTTAAAGAATCATAAGAAAAAGATTATTAGATTTGAACAGCCATCCATCCATCCATCCATCCATCCTTCCTGTTGTCGTGTCATGAGTAGTGCAGCAGCTTTTGCCAGGATGCACAGATGTCAATATGAACCCATCCATCCATCCATCCATCCTGATGTCGGGTTGTGGGTGCAGCAGCTTTTCCAAGGATGCACAGACGTCGCCGTCAACCCCGATGAAGCTGTTCTTGGATGCCCAAACGAGTTTCCTGATCAACAAACATTTAATTATTAATACTTTGTTTTTACGTTTAAAGAAACATGCTTTTAATGTTTATGGGATAGTTTAAACCAAATTATCCATTTGCATTTGACTTTGAATTAGCCCTGACAAAATATTACCGTTTAAATTTAAAGAAATACAAACATTTAATATTACCTTACTGTAAAAATAGTTTAACTGATTACAGGGCAGTGTGATCAATGTGTTAAGCAATGTTAACAGGAACCTTGTGCATATATGAGAATAATCTTTATTATAAAGAAACAAAATGGAAAACACAGGGGTTTAAAACAAGCTGAAAAGTCTATAAAGTAAGATCAGAGCATTAAATAGCTCAAGGGACATTACCGCCAACAGGTGGTGAGACAAGGTTCTGCAGGGTGTTCTTCTTCTAATGTTTAGTGGTGGCTAGTAAATAGCTTGAGGTAACACTACCGCCACCACGTGGTAGGACGAGTGAGATTCTACACCCCGCCCACAGAAGGGCTGCAGTAAGTGAATGGAAACAAAACCGTGCATGTGAGCCGATCCTAACTGGACCAGACCGGACCAGACTGGGCCGCTCTGGGCCGGTAGTGGAAAAGGGGCATAACTGACTGGACTGGAAATCTGAAGCTCACATATGTCCGTGACCAACCACTCAGGTTAAGTGAGACAACGTGGAGAAGGTCATCCTATACTGCAGACTATTAAAACTGAAAAACACTTCAAACCCAATAATCCTAACAAGGCTGTTTCTGTTTCTGTTCTGTTGTGTGTTTCAGATAAGATGCATTATGGGATAATTTCAAGCTTTCAGCTAATGGAAGGCTGCTGCTCATTCTTCAGATGAGGACTGTATTGTTTGATAAAGAAAAAAGTACAAAGTGTATCAACAACCTTCATGTTCTTTAACAAATGTGTACTTTTTTAAAAGTGAATTACAATTTGGATGCACGTTCAAAACTTTTAAAGCCAACCCAATTCAAGATGGCTACCACAAGAAACTGGCCTTGAAAAACTGGCTATGACTGTGTCTGCTTTACAGATATTGTGTAAAGATGTTGGTGTACTAGTAGCAGAACGTCATGCCTAGGACATATTTAAAGCACAAAACAGTGTGCAACCATTTAGGCTAAAAGTTTACAGTAGGAGTCAACTATGGCTCCTCGTTAGCATAATATCTCATGAAACACTGGATGTATTTTAATAAAAGCCCCAGAAATTAATCAGTGGGTGTCCATTTACAACTGATTAACTTTACTATAAAGTTCAATAAGACAAATGGAGTGTGCGTTCCCTATCCCGCCCACTGTTTGCATCTGTGACATCGAGGAGGAGCATAGATGGTGCCCAAAGAAGGCAACAGCTCACGGCCGACAAGGCAGCTATTTGATTAACAGCAAGCCCAACTGGATCTGTGTCACAAATTATTTGTAATCGTTTCACCATATATTAATTAAATCGATAAATAATGTTATATTCATCCAACAGTCATTTAAAACATCTAGATGATATAGAACCCCTCCCTGGGCTGCCACCTTACCGTGGTGGAGGGGTTTGAGTGTCCCAATGATCCTAGGAGCTATGCTGTCAGGGGCTTTATGCCCCTAGTAGGGTCACCCAAGGCAGACAGGTCCTAGGTGAGGGACGAGACAAAGCGCAGCCCACAAGACCCCTTATGATGAGTAATATAAATGGAAACAATGTTCCCTCGCCCGGACGCGGGTCACCGGGGCCCCACTCTGGAGCCAGGCCCGGAGGAGGGGCACGTTGGCGAGCGCCTGGTGGCCGGGCTTTCACCCATGGAGCTCGGCCGGGCACAGCCCGAAGAGGAGACGTGGGTCCCCCTTCCCATAGGCTCACCACCTGTGGGAGGGGCCAAAGGGGTCGGGTGCATTGTGGAATGGGTGGTGGCCGAGGGCGGGGACCCTGGCGGTCTGATCCTCGGCTACAGAAGCTGGCCATTGGGACATGGAATGTCACCTCTCTGGTGGGGAAGGAGCCTGAGCTAGTGTGTGAGGTTGAGAGGTTCCGGCTAGAAATAGTCGGACTCACCTCAACGCATGGCTCTGGCTCTGGAACCAGTTTCCTTGAGAGGGGTTGGACACTCTTCTACTCTGGAGTTGCCCCTGGTGAGAGGCGCCGAGCAGGAGTGGGCATACTTGTTGCCCCCCATCTTGGTGCCTGTACGTTGGGGTTCACGAGAGGGTAGCCTCCCTTCGCCTACGTGTGGGGGGACGGGCTCTGACTGTTTTTCGTAGTTAATTCTAGATGTTATTACTGTTTTTCTCTTGCATTTGTTGTTGGATGTAACTGGGACCCCGTGTACATAATCTCGTTTTCATCACATGTACCACATGCGGTGCAAATGACAATAAAGACTTTCTGACTCTGACATTTGCTGGGATGGATGTTTTTATTTATTTATTTATTAATCAGGGAGATCCCAGCAAGACACTGCATTTTCCAGATTGCCTTTGCATATTGCTAATTACTTTTTGTTTTTGTTTGTTTTTTTGCAAATGCAGATGGAATCATGAATGGAGATTCTGCAGCAACAGGATTTTATAAGGACTCATGCTGCAGAGCATTTAAAACATGCAAAGGAGGACATGGGCTCACACTGGACAATTAACACAACTGGTAGAGCTGCTGCCTCTCAGCGAGCAGGTCCCCGGTTCAAATCCCGGTCCGGGGGCCTTTCTGGGTAGAGTTTGCATGTTCTCTCCGTGCATGCATGGGTTTTCTCCGGGTGCTCCAGTTTCCTCCAACAGTCCAAAAACATGCATGTTAGACTGATGGTGACTCTATGACCTTGGGTGTGAGTGAGACAGGTCTCTCTTGTAAATGAGTCCCTGTGGCTCAACGAGGCTAGCCTGTATAAATAAAGGTTGAATGAAAAAATGTGCCACAAAGAAGTGGAGGTGGGGCTTTCACACTGGACATTTAATGCACCACGAAGAAGTGGACACTGGACATTTAATGCACCACAAAGAAGTGGACACTGGACATTTAATGCACCACAAAGAAATGGACACTGGACATTTAATGCACCACAAAGAGGTGGAGGACATAGGGTCACACAGGACATTTAAAACGTGCCACATAGAAGTGGAGGATACGGGCTCACACAGAACTGAGGAACACATTTTTGGGGGGGAGATGCAAATAGGTGCTGGGCATAAAATTAGAATATTGTGAAAAAGTTATTTATTTCAGTAATTCCATTCAAAAAGTAAAACTTCTATACAGTATTACTGTATATTCATTCACACAGACTGATATATTTAAAAATAATCTTAATGCTGATGATTATAACTGACAACTAATGAAAACTCCAAATTCATTATAAGTAAATTACATTACTTGAGATCAATTAAAAAATGATTTTTATAGATGTTGGCCAACTGAAAAGTATTAACATGGTAGCATGGTCCTTAGCCCCAACTATTGAAAGATGTACATATTGTACATTTCATGTTCATACATCTCAGTTGGCCAACATTTATAAAAATACTTTATTTTTATTGAGCTCAAGTAGTAGTCTAATTTTCTGAGATACTGAATTTAGGGTTGTCATTGGTTGTCAGTTTTAATCAACATTAAAATAAATAAACATTTGAAATATATCAGTCTGTGTGTAATGAATGTTTCACTTTTTGAATGGAATTCCTGAAATAAAACAACTTATTTAAAATATTATGACCAGCACACTTTGTACAGATTATTTTTGTGGTGAGGGGACTGTAATTGTATACAGCTTTTTTATTTATCTTGTTCCTGCCTGCTATATCAAAAAGAAAAATGAAGGCATGTTAAAAAAAAATTGTTAAGTACAGACCAAAAATGAAGGCATGTTAAAAAATTATTATTGTTTATGTTAAGTACGGCCAAAGAATGAAGGCATTTAAAAAAAAAAAAAATATGTGAAGTACAGACCCAAGTGAGCTGTGTACTTTTATAGATTTGTTTGTGTATTTTGTGTTGCCACCAGTTGATAAGTTCCGTAATGTAAAGCTTTTTTTTTTAAGTTACCAAAGGTGGAATTCTCAATTTTATGTGTTATGCTGTTCCTTTAAATTGTGTTAAATAAACAGGATAAAGGTAAAATTTATGGAGTGATTTGTAAAACTTAATCCAACTGTTTGTAGGATTTTAAAGCTGCGGATGGTCAAAGTATTTCCCTAGATTTGTTTGCCTCAACGCAATTTTAAAGTAGATTCATTATACTTTTTATATGCATAGCATGAACAAGCAGCATGTAAAGTGACTAAAATAAGTTAAATATAATAGCCTAATTAGAATAAGCTAAATACAGTAAGTTATTGACGTCAGATAGACGTCTAATGTAGACGCCTTTTAGACGTCAGGAATATAGACGTCTAATGTAGACGCCTTTTAGACGTCAGGAATATAGACGCCTTTTAGACGTTGGAAAAAAGACGTCTTTTAGACGTCGGGGAAAAGACGTCTAAAAGACGTCGGGGAAAAGACGTCATCTGGCGTAACGTTTTCGACCTTCCAGGGACCTGATTTCGACGTCCAGAAATGACCTGAAAAAGACGTCGTATAGACGTCACCTTGCTCAGTGGGCTGTTTCTTGTTCATCTAACTTTCTGCTTCCCAAACTGAAGACAAATAGCTCAAATCTTCACTAAGATTGATAAATTCGTCATTTTATTTATTGTCCACCATGAATATGTAAAAGGGGTGTTCTAAAGACGTTCTCCCTCCTACGTCACAGATGTTGCATTTGCGGATGTCCCGTGAAGAAACGGGGTTTTAATTTTTAATTCACTTTGAAAGCAATTTTCATTAATATATCATTTTGTTTTCCAAAATGAACATAGTTGAATGATAGAAGATATTTATGTTGTGTCACTATATGCAAGGTTAAAAGATGATGTCACAGACACTTTTAAGCCTTTCCTTTTTGATAATTTCTATAAATAGGGTTGGCTTGTTATGCCGCTGTAGGCTTATACTAGGGGACAAATTGACCTAATTTCCTTAAAGGAACTGTTACAAATGAATTCTTTGTATTTGCAATAATTTCTATCTTAATAAGTGATTCACGACCTGCCATTGTGTACCTGTTCTTCCTTCCTGTTCCACTCAAACCCATCTGGTTGAAGCAGATGGCCACTTGTCCTGAGCCTGGTTCTGCTAAAGGTTTCTTCCTCATGAGAGTTGTTCCTTCCCACTGTCGCCAGGGGCGTGCAGAGCCCACTAAAGGGGCAGGTGCTCAAAAAAAAAAAAAAAAGGGGGCACATCTAACCGCATTTTAGGACAGAATATTAACAAAGTCACATAGCTTTCAGAGTTTAATAAACAATGATAAATTGCAAAATTGAAAAACAATGGCACAGTGCAACATTTTAGTGTACTGTAATCTATAAAAAAAATAGTTGCCTGGTTTGCTACACTTGCAGTGGAGATGAAGATGGTCCATTCAGAAAACGGAAAGTCACAAAAGGCCACTGGTCTCACTACTATCAAACAGAACACAAAATGACATAATAAAAGCATTAGGTATAGCAGTAAGACGTGCAATCAAAACTGAAATAAAAGAAAGTGAGCTGTATTCCATTCTTATTGACAAAACCACAGATGTTTCACACATGGAACAAGTGTCCTTTGTGGTCAGGTACGTGCACAACATGCAGATTAAGGAGTGATTTATTCAAGTGTGCAACATTCAGTCCACAAGCGGAGAAGCCCTTGAAAATCTGGTTCTGGACGTACTGAAGGAAAATGACCTAAAAATAGATAACATCAGAGGTCAAGGATACGATGGAGCAGCAAACATGAGCGGACACTACAAGGGACTTCAGGCAAGAATTCTCGGGCACAATCCCAAGGCTTTGTATGTCCACTGTCAGGCACACCGTCTTAATTTGGTGTTAGTTGAAAGTGCCAAATCAAATATATGTTTTGTCACATTTTTCAACTTGGTTGAAGAACTTTACACATTCAATGAAAACTCATCAAACAGACTTACTGCAGTTATTGACATTCAGAAAGGAATGCAACCACATCAGCGCCCAGTTGTACTGCACAAGTTGTCTGACACTCGATGGGCCTGCCGAGAAAGTGCCCTGAAGTCTCTCAGGAAAGTTCTTCCAGCTGTTATGAAGTTCTTAGAGAATATGACTCAGCAAAGCCCCCCTGATCCATCAGCAGGTGACGCAGCAATCCTTCTGAAGAACATCAATTTTGAATTCTTCTTATGGCTGGAAATTACTTGCCCCATCTTCCAAGTAACTGGAGCAGCAGTTGCATCAGATGCTTTACAGCAGAAAGATATGGACCTGGCTACAGTCTACAAAATTGTTGAAGGGGTTCTACAGACACTGGAGCGTTGCAGATCAGAAGAAGAATTTGAGGAAATGAATAGGAAAGCCACAGAAAAGGCTGCATCTATGGGGCTCAACCCCGCTGAAGAAGTCAGTGGACACAGAAGGAAGAGGAAAGTGCCAGCAAGGTTTACTGCGATTGGTACAGACTCTTCTGATGACCATGTTTTCTGTACCTTGAAGGAGTCCTACCGTCAGAGCCGCATCAAACTTTAATGTGGAACTGCAGAAAAAAACAAAAGCAAAAATTGAATTGTTAATGCATGTCACCATGAGAAAAGCCTAACTGACCACCAAAATTTATACTTATATCTCTATTGATACACACTAGCCGTGTTTCCATCAAGGTTTCTTGATGCGCATTTTGAAGTATCGCATCAGAAAAGCTGAATGGAAACGGCACGATTCGAATTAACTTCCTCTAATTCGCAAAAAAGTTGACACGCTTGCTTGAGGTGGTTTTGGGGTTTTTCGAATCAGAGCCGATGCGCAAAACGAGAGATGGAAACAGATTTGCCGACTCAGTTCTACCGTAGCGTAGGGCTGGGCGATATAAATGTCACATTTTTTTGTCATCTGTGTATGTTTCCCATACAAGACGAAATTCATCTCTGCATTTAACCCAACCACCACCAGGTGGTGCAGTGAGCAGCCATAGAAAGCGCCCGGGGAGCTGGGGAAATAGGTGTGCACTCATAGACACCCCAAGGTGTGTAGTGGCCGGGGCCGGGGTTTGAACCAGTGTCCTTTGGGTCCCAAGTCGGCAGCCCTGCCTCTACACCATATTGATATTTTTAAAATATCTAGATTTTTTCTAAAGAGATATAATAATAATAATAATAATAATAATAATAATAATCATTTTATTTAAAAGCGCCTTTCATGACACCCAAGGACACTTAACAAACCAACACAGTGAATACAGAGCAAACATTATCATCGACAAATTGAAATATAAAATACATAAAGGATATAAAATGGAAGATAAAAATACATATAGTAAAGTTAATGATAAGCTAGTCTAAAGAGATGGGTTTTCAGGGCAGTCTTGAACAGAGAAAGGGAGGTGGTGTTTCGAAGGTCGGGCGGTAGAGCGTTCCAGAGGTGAGGGGCAGAGCAGGTGAAGGCCCTGCTCCCCATGGTGGAGAGGCGGGCAGAGGGTACATGGAGTTGTAGTGAAGAGGAGGACCTGAGAGAGCGTGATGGGATGGAGATTTGTAGGAGGTCAGATAGATAAGGAGGGGCAAGGTTGTGGATAGCTTTGAACGTGAGGAGTAGAATTTTGAAGATGATGCGTGATTTAACCGGGAGCCAGTGGAGCTGCTGCAGGACAGGAGTGATGTGATCATAGTAGGAGGTTTGAATGATGACACGGGCAGCTGAGTTCTGGACCATCTGTAACTTGTGGAGAGATATAAGACAAGACTATATTGTTTATATCGAGAATCCTCCTGCTGTCTGTTTTCTCCCACTCGCCCCCCTCCCTCTCCTTCACTGAACACAGACCCAGCCCCTCCTTCCTGCCTGCAGGAGGGCGGAGTCGCGGAGACTTTCAGCACAAGTAAACACGGCAGATATGAAGAGCGACGCTAGCTGCTGAGGGGGAAAAACAATGTTCTTTCTGAGCTAGTTTGGATTTAAATTGTCAGATGAGGGCAGAAAAAATATTTTTGTAGACGATGCTGAAAATAATCCCGACGAAAGGTCGGAACTACGAATCTTTTTCACCATTTAAACAGCGGAGTGGAGCATGAACCGTGAAACGGCAGAACCGAGTGTTTTTACAGCCTGCTGCTTCCTTAAAACAAACCACGGGTCTGAGCTCATATAGCCGTGCGTGCACCCACAGAGCTTTATGAGAGGAGCAGAGAGAGGTGGAGACATTAATAAATCAGCAGTTTATCATATCGCTAACAAGCGGCTAACAAGATGGCTAACGCTTTAGCCGTCTTCTTCCACAGCTGAGACACTGCGGTAAAGCGAGCCTGACCGTGTCTTTAGCGATATGAAAAACTGCTGATTTAATAATGTCTCCGCCTCTTGGTTCACGTTTCTGAGTGGACTCACACTGCAGTTCACAAACACACTGACTAAAGTGAAAGCACTTTTCTATATTATCAAGACACTCAAAGCTCTTTAAAACACAATCTGTGTCCTCATTTACCCATTCATACAACACTCTACTAGAACTGTACGAAGAATAATCAGTACTTTATCACATTCATACACTGATGGGACACACATCAGAGGCAATGAGGGGTTCAGTGTTGCCCACTGCCCAGGAACACTTCAGCATCCCTCCCATTGGAGGAGACTGCTCTAGCCTCTCAGCCACAGCTGCCCTCAGCTGAAGAGATTATTTAATAGGTGTAAATAAATGTCTAAAAAATAAAGTAATGTATGTAAATAGTTCATTTTTTAGACATTTATTTTGTAGAGTTAGCTGTTTGTTAATAAATGTTGCTGTGTGACAACTGGGACAAAGCTTTGACTCAGAAATATATTTTTGTTATTCTTTTATGGAAAGAAAATTATATTGAGATATATATCGTTTATAGCGATATATCACAACAATATCGAGATATGAATTTTTGTCCATATCGCCCAGCCCTACCGTAGCGAACATTTACGTCACGTGACTTCGTCTCCGGACAACATGTAACATCGCTAAAACTAGTTGGCATGACAGAATAAATACAACTTGCCCGATAGCAACACATACCTGAAATATTCTCTCCATTTTGCCGAGATGTGTGTTCGGGTCCTGTTTTCAACCGCTACTTCCTGTTTACTGTAGACATGCGTAACGCTGACGTAATGACGCTGACGTCTGACGTAATGCCGCTTTGCGTGGCCTGGTGGATGCGCTTCAAGCCAGTTGATGGAAACACTTCTGATTCGCATTAATTTTTATTTACATTTTTGCAAAATTTAAAAAATTTGCTCAAAATTCG
Source organism: Garcialebias charrua (assembly GCA_038048925.1). Classification (NCBI taxonomy): domain Eukaryota; kingdom Metazoa; phylum Chordata; class Actinopteri; order Cyprinodontiformes; family Rivulidae; genus Garcialebias; species Garcialebias charrua. Next base: position 666 of record JBBPBX010111206.1, on the reverse strand, counting down.
AATTGAAAATAGATGGAAACACGGTTACTGGTGTTTAGTGTGAAATACTTCCACACAGACAGCAGACATGCTACGATGAAAAGTTGGCTAGCTGTTAGCTAACTAACTTGCTACTCACTCAATGCACACGCTGTAGCTGGCTGCAAACTGAAAGGGATTTCCTGAATGTTCCTCCTGAACATTCATTTGTGCAACAAATAAAAATCAGTAATCTCTTCTTTCACATTTTATCTATCAGCCGGGTCATCATTCTGCTCTCCTCTGTGCTCTCCTCTGAGCTCTGCACATTGGACTAATCGGAAATGCAGAAATCAGAAGTCATTGTAATACACATACAAGTTCATTGTTTTCAGTAAGTACTACATGTAATGGTGTTCCTATTGCTGTCTTACCTGCTGTAGAGTCGTTGAGTTGCAGTAACTGGACTTGTACAGTTAGATTTTCATCAATACAATATGTCAAGGAGTCACCATTCCTCTGGAACAAGGGACCAGGAAAACGGGTTTGTCTGCTCGGGTCCAGGAACATGTTCATCTCCATGTCGACATAAACTGCAAAGAAATATACACATGGTTAACAACAAATCACAGATGGCAGTAACTCACAAAACTAACCCACAATAATAAGTATAAATAAGGTCGATTTTCACTCTCTCTTACCCCCCCC
>JBBPBX010111205.1:0-10762 GCA_038048925.1 Garcialebias charrua | reverse complement strand
TTATGGAACTGAATCCACACATTTATAAGCCTCAGTTGCTGTCCTTTATGCCTTTTTGCTGAACTTATTATTGCCCTTTCACCTTCCATGGCAGGCAATAATGTTTTTTTCTGTCCTTCCGTGTGTTTGTTTGTCTTTTGTCTTAGCAAAACATCTCAAGAACCACTGGATGGATTTTAATTAAACTGTCAAAAAGTAATTAATAAATATATATCTACAACTGATTTGACACTTGAAGTCTACCTGATTCAAAATGGCTGTCACGGCTAAGAATCCTTAGTTACCACAACAGAAACTAATAACTCGGGCAATTGTGTGGGTGTTGAGCTAAATTTGGTGCACATTATCCCTAACGCATGCCCTGAGCTCTGCACGTTCTACAAGTGTTGGATTAATTGTTCAGTTCTGTTTATCTGTAAGCAAAATATCTGATTAACCACTGGACAGAATTTAATGAAACTCTTAGAAAGTGATCATTGGTTTAGGATGGCAGCCATGACTAGAGAAAGTTAGCAAACACTTATATGGCATTAAGTCAGCCATTTTAAAGAGCTCAAGCTCAAATGTGGTGTGGTAGTAGCTGAGAGTCATCTCTAAGACAGGGTCCAAGCACAAATTGATTGCACAAGATTTGAGCTTTTTTTATTTTTAAATCTTTGACACACAAGGCAGCAGTCTTCTTAGCAGTCTTCTTTAAGGAATAGTTTATTTCTACGCTGATGACTGTCAAATTTACTTCCATCTGAAGCACACTGGTACACGTTCTATCCAACCTCTTCTCGATTGCCTGGCTGACATCAGGGACTGGATGGCTTTAAATTTCTTACATTTTAATGACAGAAGTCATGTTGTTTCCACCTACTGGCCCAGTCAAAACCCCTGTATCAACCTTTCCTCTCTAGCCCCGCTAGAGAAACAAGTAGTCACTAATCTGGGAGTGACAATGGACCCTTCCATGAAACCAAAGTCATGTAAACACGATTGTTAAATCCTGTTTGTTTTTTCAGTAGAGGTGACTGTCTAAACTGAAGCCCATACTGTCCAAAAGTTATTTTGAGACAGTAATGCATGCTTTCATAACATCCAGGCTTGATTGCTGCAATGCACTTCTTTATGGGATCAGTCAGACTTCCACTACACTACAGCAGGTCCAAAATGCTGCAGCCCAGTTTTTTTTTACTGGTGCATGCAAAAGAGAGCACATTACACCAGTTCTGGCCTCCTTTCACTGGCTCCCAGTTCACTTTCAAATTCATTTAAAATATTTCTGTATGTTTTTAAATCTCTGAACAATTCTGCCCCCTCCTATCTCGCTGATCTGCTGCAGTCATATGTCCTCATATGTCCCACAGCGCTCTCTAAAGGCCTAGTTTTACTCGCGCTTTGGCCCGCAAGCTGGAGCGCTGCGCGCACGGAGCCATGCGGCTCCATGCGTTTATAGTTTCGCCGCTTTGTTTATACTGTAGTTGACGCACGGCGGCGCATGGCAAAGTGCTGTTCTTTGAGCCCAGTCCACGCGTCAACAGCAAAAGTCAGCGCGCGCACTAGGCTTGTGGAGTTTCAAAAATTCGGAGGTGCGCAACACACGCCAAGACGACACCCAGGGCCAACGCGCAGGGGGCGGGGACTGCGATATCACATCACTTTTGGCGCGCACCCCTCGCGCGCTGCGCGACGCGACGAGTATAAATCTAGCTTAAGGGTCAGCAGACCAGATACTTCTGTTGGTTCCAGGCACTTGTTTTAAGCTCAGAGGTGACAGGGCTTTCTCTGTTGCAGGTCCAAAACTGTGGAATGAGTTACCACTGCATGTCAAGCAGGCTCCCTCTCTCACTGTTTTAAGTCTCGTTTGAAAACTCACTTGTTCCTAGGCTTTTGACACTGTGTGAGTTGATTTTAACTTGTCTGTATTTTATAATGTTAGTCATTTATTTCTTATCTTTACCTTTTTGGATTTATGTATTTTATGCTGTGTCCTTTACTTGTTTTGTTTTTGCTGTACAGCACTTTGGTTGGCCTTGTTGCTATTTTTAAGTGCTTTATAAATAAAGTGGTATGATATGATATGGGATGGGATGGGATGGTATGGTATGGTATAGTAGTTTTATTCTTTCAGAAATTACCACATGCTGATCAACTTCCTTTAGGGTTTAGCAGTGTTGTACTGAAAAAAGACCCTTGTAGCCTCCAATAACGGGAACAATCTAAGAAGTATTTAGATTACCCTTGATACTTCTGAAATAAAATATATTACTGTTGTTCATGTAATCTGACAGTGGTAGAGCGGACACGGTCTGTTAGTATTAGCAACAGACTCAAAAGGCTTTGTTTGAAGACAGCACAAGGAGCTTAGGAAACCTTCCTGAGCAGAAAGGTTGAACACAGCTGAGGTTAACGTTTTTCCTGTAATTCAAAAAGTATTTTTCTTTGTAACTGTTGATTGAGCTCAAGAGGATTGGAAGGCGCAGAGTTGACTCAAAGAGACGATAAGGGAACTAATTCTTTGCCTCTTCCCTCCTTCTGCTCTTTGATGCTCACCTCCCGCTTCATATCGCTTTGATTGCCATGTTTATGACAGCTCCTTTCCCCACTTTTTCTTCCCTTGCCTCACTCCTTTCGCGATGTGTGGTGTGGCGCGTCAGCAGTTCATCTTCTGTTGAAGGCAGCCGTTCTCACACACCCGCACAAACACACACAAACACACTCCGAGCGAGACACACCCGCCTCTTCCATCCTCATAGAGGTGAAGAGAGTGCGCCAGCATCTGCGATGAATAATTGAGTTATGTGGCTTCGTGCAGAAATAGCAATCTCTCTCATAAGTGTGAAAACATTACTTGCCACCAGAGACATGGGAACTGGTGCTACCATGTGGGTCTACACATGTAATGTGTGTGCTTCTGTTTGTTACATGTTTAGATTTTTACAAGGTGCAGTTCTGAAGCTTGTGCAGTGACTTTATGACATCTGGAGTTCTAATAGACCACCTGTCATCCAGACTTTTTTTTTTTTGTCTTTTGTCATTGTATTGAGATTCAGCGGTCTAATGTGATTAGTTTGAGGGAGCACGTGACTCTGTACAATTTAACAGAATCTAGCACAAGTGCAGCTTTGCAAAAAGGTGTGTTTTATTAATGCCCGTCCCCATTTATGGAAAATAAGACTTTACAGCAAAGTCAGTGCAGGCCCTTTATGTAGTGCAGTGTATTAACTCAGAATTATACAGTTGCACTCTGAATTGTACATATTGTCCAGCAAGAATGCACTATTACAGTAACCTGGGGCTTTTAATGGTTTATTTCAATCAATCTTTTTCAGAGATGAATATACTGTACAACCTTCATTGGTTTCTAAAAACAAGAATTGGCACAAGTTTGCATTATTTTCAGATATTTTTTATCCATGCAGGGTCAAACTTATAGATACAAGCTGAAATGTAGCATATGCAAACACCCTCACTATTAAATGGTAAAATGTCTCTTAGCATGTTGGACCACTTTTATATTAATAAAGTTTATTTCATTATTCTGGCTGCATATTGACCACTCTTCTTGCAGAATAGGTCCATCCATACATCATCTTTACCCGCTTCTTCCTTTTTGGGTTGCAGGGATCACTGGTGCCCATGTCCAGCCATCACTGTGCGAGAGACAGTGGGCACCCTGGACAGGTCTCCAGTCCATCACAGGTGTAAAGGAACACTTACGGGTTCTAAATAAACACGTACGGGCACCAATATGTAACTGAACACCGAGCGGTGCAATTATATGTAAGAGATATAATACTTGTCAGTTTGCTGACCAGTACAATATTCCAAAAGAAGTTGGAGCAGATTTGATCTGACCCAAATTCATTTGCGAGTTCACCCTTTTCCCGGATTAAATTGCTTAACTTTGACTAGACAAAATTTAATTTCACGAGAGGCGTCAACTTATGTTGATCCACCAGAAGATGGACCTTTTATTGAGACAATCATAAAAGTACATTAAACATTTGTATCGAGATTAGCTCTGATTTAATAACTACTGTAGACAAGAATTCAAATCGAAAACAAACAGACAAGTTATGTTTAAACTTCCTGTTGGCACGTTTACTTAAAAGTTTACTGGCTTAGGAAAATTAAGAATAAGGAGGAAGGAGTGGAATGAAAACTAAGTTTAACAGAAGTTAATTATTTATAAATGCAACAGGGTGACACTTTTCCCACACGAGTCCGGCTGGACTCCTCGCACGTTCAGCATACAATCTACGACTCTTTACCTGGTGACGATACGTCTCTGGAGATAAGAGCTGAGAAGTTTTGTGGACACTTAACGGACGGTGTTGTCCAGTTGACGTCCAGTTGAAACTTCAGCGCGTGTATAACTGATTCAACGAGCAGAAGTGCGCCTTTCCCGGCAGGAACCAGGCCAACGTCCTGACTGGGTTTCAAAATAAAACTTTCAGAAAACAAATTCTTTCAGAACCGATGAGTGAGTTACAGCTGAGCTGTGCCGTAACCCTGGCTGATAACGTAGGTCTAATTGACATTTGACCAGAACGTCCACCAGCTTCCAGAGAAGAACCAGTTGTTAGTTAGTTCTCCCTTTCACACTAACGAGTCTACAGGAAGTGTCCCTTTAAGAAGGGGGTGTGACTTAGTCAAATACTTCCTGCTCATTGGTTGTTTTAGAAAGTAAAGGAGGGATTTTTCAGTTCCCATAGTCAGAAGATCTCTGAAGGACACTTACATATTGTTTAGGCCAGTGGCCAGATGGGGCTTGTTAGTACAGAGAATATTTTGGCTAACTCACAGACAAAGCAGAGAAGGAAGTTAAAAGTTTACCCTGAACTGTGCCATAATATTAAAGCATCCTGGTACTGCAGAAATAACCCAGCATGAGAGTGACAATCATGTTAATAACAGATCATCATCCAATCACAAAAATATACAGTACTGTTGATCAATTCTGAATTAACACAAATTAAAAGGAAGTCTTTCTGATTGATTTGTGTTTCTTAATTCAAAATAAATATACCAAAATAGTGTCCACTTGTCTCCTTGAGAGCTCAAGAAAAGTGTAACACTCAGAGTTTCAGAGAGATGTGAAGAGGTTTACATCCAGTAACGGACATGAGGTGCTGTATTACTACACAGGGACACATAGAGAGACATGAGACAAACAACCATTCACTCTCACTCACACCTAGGCATGTTTTTGGTCTGTGGGAGGAAACCGGAGTACCAGGAGAAAACCCACCCAAGCATGAGAGAACATACAAACCACCCAGAAAGGTCCCCAGCCTGGATTTGAACTGGGGCAACCTGCTCTCTGAGAGGCAGCAATTCTACCAACTGTGCCACTGTGCAATTTAATTAATTTGTTTTCTGACAAAGAACCAGCTTTTAAGAATTGTACACAAATTTAAAAAGGGCTGAAGTTGGAACTGTGGAAAGGACATTCCAGATGCTAATGTTAACCCATTTTATTCAAGTTCAAGTATATCTACAGGTAGTCCCCAATTTACGAGCGCTCTGATCTGCGAGGTTCCAGACTTACGAGCTGCGAATTTTTGGAAAAAACGAAAAAAATACTGAGTTTTCATGTGTTTTTTCACCACAGTTAGTTAGTTAAGCATATGGACACACGTTTCCGATCATTTTTATGCACTCATAAGCAGTTTTTGGATGAAAATAGAGTGTTTGTAGTCGCGCTAGCGAAAACCGTTCCAATTTACGAGCGAAATTCCGGATTTACGAGAGAAATGGCGGCCGTTCCAAATTACGAGATTTCCGGTTTACGAGCGCCTCGTTGTAACGGATCTCGCTCGTAAATCGGGGACTACCTGTATTGTTATTTGCATGACCTGTGGTACATGAGGTGGAACGAAAGTATGCACTCAAGGTCCCAGTTACACCCAAAAATAGCAAAAAATATATAAATTATATAAAACATTATATAAGGATCTAAGATATACACTAAATGAATGCCAAACGGTACACTAAAAGATCTAAGATATGCAAAGCACTAATAATGTAAAACAATATGGCGTAACTGCAGCAGCCTGAACATGAGTTTATGGTGGTGGGTATGAATTAATACAGTAGCATGAGATATCCAGCAGCATGAGATCAGCAGCCAGATTTGAACCCAGATTTGAAGAATGTTTGGGACATTGTCCTGTTGGAAGACAAAAATATGTCCAAGTCTCACCATTTAGCGTTCATTTGAGGTGAGGATGAAAAAATTTGAGGTAGTTATCCTTTTTCATTTTCATTTGCTTTTTCCAATGAACCAATACCACAACATGATGGTACCGCCACCATGCCTAACAGCTGCTGCCGTGTTTTTGGCTTTGAAGGATTCACCTTTTATTCAACCTTTATTTATGCAGGCTAGTCTCACTGAGTCACGAGGACTCATTTTCAAGAGAGACCTGTTTTAGACAAAGAACATATAAAGTAGACAACAATAATTCAACAAAAAGCAATTAAAGCAATTAAATCAAATAAAAGTAGTTATAAAAACAGTCAAATCAAGGTGTAAAATAAAAAAAGGTAAAATACTTCCATTGTGACCAAATAGTTCAGATTATCATGTCTGAACATAAAACTGTTCTTAGGAAGGCATTTCTCGTGTGTCCTTCTGGGGAGCTGAATCAGCTTGAGTGTTACTTTTACTGCAGGGGCTGCGTTCTTGCTCAGTGCCCTTAGTCCAGCCAGTCTCAGTCCATAACGATCTGAAAGTCACTTCCCTGTGAACAGTAGACTCTCATGTTCCAGTAGTTTCTAGTTCCTGGGCTGTTGCTTTGTCTGAGGGGGATAGTTTGGGTCCAGATGTTGGCAAAGTGGTGCCATATCTAAATAACTTGAATTACCTGTACACTTTTGACCTTTTTTTTTTTTCTTAAAGATTGTCATACCTGCAAATAAATGTCAGTGCAACACATAAAACAAGATCTGTTTTTGCACATTGTGGTGGCAGCCTTTGTGCAGAACATTGCAGCTGTTTAAATCCTCAGATCTAGTGTAATTACTGGGAGCTTAAGCGACCTGTCTAGCTGAGAACTGACCGGATCTAGATCAGTTGTGAGCCCGGCCGTATATGCTCCATGTTAGCCACTCCCTGGAGACTTTTGAAGAGATCCGACTGGTGACACAACAAAGCCGAGGGAGCTGAATCAAAGGAAACTGACAAATAAGGCCAAATTTGACAGGCGAATCCTCAGAGCAGCTCCAGAGTCTGATCCTTCAGCAGAGGAGAAGGAGCCAACGCCCCTCGAAGCAGCAGCGTTTGTTAATGCCGTTTCAAAACGCCACAGTGAGAATGATTGCATAGGTGCAAAACAGCAAGGATTAGGTCACAATTGGGAGATAGCACAGGGGGATGTCATGCAGGTGGGGGTTTAGGAGCTTGGTTAGCCTGTCAGTACTGAGTGTGGTGCAGTAACAGGAGGGGGCTGGTGGCAGAACCAATCAGCTGTTAGGTTTAAAGAAGCTTGGAGCTTCGTTTTGGGGTGACGGCAGCAGATTAAACAGCAATCCCTCTGATCCAGCCCACATACTCACCCTCCCTACTCCCCCTTACACACCCACACATTCAGCCCAATGAGGGAGGAGGTGCTGCTACTAGGATCCAGTTGTTTATTTTTTGCTAGGCAGTAAAGTTAAAGAGATCTGGTCCATGTGTGACAGCCTGCTGCCATAATAGGTAACAAACCTGAACGGGCAGGGTGGGACAGAGCACGTGGGGTTAACTCTGGGGCAGGCTGTCCCAGGATGAACGACCACAGCAGCTTCCAGCACAGGAACAGGAGGGGGGGCTGGAGAGATGCTGTGAGGTTCATGGCATCCTTAAAACCCTTGAGACAACAAGAGGTGATGGCAAAGCGCTCATCCTAGGAGAATTTAATTTCTGGTGTCGTCGTGCAGTTCTGAAAGTGCTCGGGTTGTGTTTGACAGCATGCGTGCGTTGACGTTTCCTCTGCAGCGTGTGAGATAAAGATTTAGTAACTGTGTCTCAAGACAAAAATGTGAGCTTCATCCCCACTGGTCTTCTCTCCCTCTGTGTTTTCTGTCATTAATTTGGAAATCATCATTGATCAGAACTGGGAATATGAAGAAAAAAAGCATCCCTGTTTAAATGTTTTGCAACTGAGAGACATTCCTGCTCCTGGTTTTCTGCATCTAGCTCCCTCGTTCTTTTGTTCTGGTGCTTCCATTCTTCCTCTTTTCTCTCAGTTTTCCCTGACATTCTCTCATTGTGACTTCTTTTTTTCCTCTCCTCTCTGCTCGTCTCCCTTTTGCGTTTCGTTTCTTTGGTGCCAAACGAGGGTTTGGGGAGAGCTCATCCAAATTGGCACACAGATGAATAATGCATCTAAGGCAAAAGCAGAGAGCTGGGGATGAATATAGCTGTCTGTCACAGTGTCTCTATGTTACAGTTAGTTAAGGAGTTCATCAATTAAAACATATACAGCAAACCCCCGACCTACGACCCCATCGACCTGCGAACCACGGGACCTACGAACGTATCATATTTAATAAAAATATGAAATTACTGTATTAAAAAATATATATATATTTTTTTTTTTTTTTTTTTTTGTGTTTAAATGTTCTTAATTTCATGTGTACATCACTTTGTTGCAGCTGTGGTTGTTTTAAAGGCTTTATAAATAATAATTATGATAAAAAATGATCATTTCTGATCATTTTTGTCATGATTGCGCAATAATTGTGCAACTTCCGGTCATAACAGGAAGAAGGTCGGTCATAACAGGAAGAAGGTCGCCAGTCACCGGAGGCCAGCCATCTTAGGGTTAGTCACGGCTACAGGCAGCAAGGTTTGGAAGACTTGTTGATCAGGATTGCCTCATATGGATTAATTACTATCTGGAATCGCTCTGTGAGCTCTGTGGACGTCTCAGGCGGAGAAGCAGCTGCAGATTGATGGCCGATTGGGCCGCACCGCCGCTCCAACACCAGCTCATGGCCTGGCTAGCAGAAGCTAACACAGGCCTCGAGAGCTAACACAGGCCTCGAGCAGCTCCCGTGGTTTGCTCGTCGCGCTGCTCGGCCTGATAACAACAACGCATGGCAACCTAAGATGTCGGCTATGACCATCTCAAAGTAAGAAAATATATTTTTATTTATTCTGTAAATGTGAATAGCAATGTTTAACATTACAGTACACTACTGTACATGCTTAAATGTGTGCGCGCGCTCCGTTAGCATGATAAATAAAGGTTGAATGAATGAATGAATGAATTTTTTTTTTTTATATAATTTTCACCCCCTACCTACGAACGGATCGAGCTGCGAACGGTTCTTAGGTCCCAAACTCGTTCGTAGGTCGGGGGTTACCTGTATTTGTCTTTTTTTTCTTTGCCACATTCACTTTTAGCTCCATAATTAAGTATTTTCTTCTCAATAAATGCAGTCCTGTGCAGTCCTGGTGCATGCTGGGTATGATGCAGTTTGTACACTTGACACATTTTGTGACAAACTTTTAGAATTTCTTGAACAAGCCCATTGTTTTTGCTGCAGCACACATGCATAATGCATACGGTGCGTTTTGATTTCATTCGATTCCGTATCGCTGCATGGATGCACGAGTTTGTGTTCGTCTTGTGCGTTGCTCACCACTCCCGAGCTGCAGCCTTAAAAAGCTAACTGCACTCGCGAGCATAAACTCTCAATAGAAGTGCCATTAAAATAATGAGCAGGAAGTTAGCACTGAAGTCAACTATAAACAGAGGAAGTGCAGGAAAAAGTGTGAGGGAGAGGAAGAGAGGGATCCTCAATCCCATAAGGATTCATCTTAATCCTGAGTGTTGCTTCTGACTCATTCTGGTTAATTAAGTTGAGTCAAGTGAGAGAAAAATGGGGTCTTGCCTTCTCTGAGCCTGTAGACTCAGCACCGTACTGTATTTGCAGCTTATAAAGTCTCTCGCTGGAAACGTCCTCAGTGTGCTCCGAAAACACAGATGGAACAAATTGTATCCTAATTATTTTTATTAGCTTGCTCCTCCACAGCCTTTTGATACACAGGAAGTTTTAAACACACTTCCCGTCAGGTCCTAAATTTACATACACATCATGAGTGTGTGCCCCCAGTCGGTATCGAGTTTCAGGCTGTGTATGCTAACAGTTTCATTTATCATGAGTGATCATTCAGATGCTATTTGCTCTGCACATCCGGCACTCAGCATTTAGCACACACCCACACACACACACACACTCACACAAAGAGTTTCAGGAAACACACAAAAAAAGTCTGTGGAGTAAGCTATGGGATGTTTCTTTGTTGTACTGTATTGGGGTGGAAAGATTTCGCCATACGACAAAAGGATGAGGCAAACATTTGAAATGTCAAACGTCTGTCTTACTCTAAATATAAAACAACACACAGGTCTCCATTTGAGAACGAGCACCTTAGATGTTGCTCTACTGTGGGGGACAGATGAAACCAATCTTTTCTTTGTGTTCAGCAACAGCTGAAGGAAAGTTGCCAACAGTCCTTTCCTGAGAAATGAAGCATAGAAGTTGTACACTTTAATCTAGTTAACGTTTACTTTTCCTCTTGACATATAAGTGAAAAAAAATTGCTTTTTAAATATAATTCATTCTAGCTGCGTAATAGCTGTCATAATATGCAGCTTTTAATTTTGCATAAAAAATACAAATATGTGCTTACAAAACAGAAATTAATATACAGTATATTTGTATATACAGTATACAGTACAATATATATACTGTACAGTATATATATATTTATATATAT
>JBBPBX010111204.1:0-10762 GCA_038048925.1 Garcialebias charrua | reverse complement strand
AAAACAGTCACAATGAAGGGAAAGGGCAATCACCTCTCCTTTCTTTTGAAACTCAAGGTGTCAGATCAGACAATGAGCCACAGCGGGGCGCCTGGAGTCTGTCTGGAGCAGACAGACTTCACGGCAACTGCTGGTGGACAGGTCAGCTCGCCCAGGGCCGAGCGGGGGAGGGGGGTGTAACTGTTCCCCCTCACGCACCCACAATGCACAGACAACCCAGAATAAACATGTCTCACAGGCTCAGCGCGCACGCCTGGGGGGCATGTGCCCCAAACACGTGGGTCATGTCGACAGTGTGTCAAGGCCTCCGGCTGCAGTTCCACAAGAGGCCGCCCCCGTACACGGGGTGCTGCAGTCAAACATAAACCCAGACCGTGCACACGTCTTAAGAGAGGAGATATCAACGATGCTGCAAAAAGGAGTGATAAATGTTGTTCCAACACACAGTATACACACCGGTCACGACAGCAAATATTTCCTCGTGCCCAAACGGGACCAGAGCTTGAGACCGATTCTGGATCTCAGAGCGCTGAACAGGAGAATAAAAACTTACAAATTCAAAATGCTCACTCTGAGACAGGTGATCCAGTCTGTGAGACCAGGAGATTACACCTGCACAGTGGATTTGAAAGATGCTTTCTTCCACGTGAGCATTTGGAGGAGACACAGAAAATATATCCGCTTTGCATTCGAAGGAAAAGCTTACAAATTCCTGGCTTTACCTTTTGTATTAAAAACTGCTCCCCGTACATATACAAAATGTCTGGACGCAGCCTTGACCCCACTCAGGGGTCAAGGGGTCAGAATTATGAATTATTTGGACGACCTGTTGATCCTGGCTGAGAACAGAGCACAAGCACAGCTGCACTCACATATGGTGATGGCTCACCTGGAGGCTCTGGGCTTCGTCATAAATCTGCAGAAAAGCGATTTGACTCCATCACAGATTACCATATTTCAGGGTGTACAGGTCAACACCATTCTGTACAGAGCACGACTTTCAGAGGCACAGATCCCATCCATCTGCCTCTGCCTGGCACGCTTTCAGCTGGGCCAGAGAGTGTCTCTCAAACTCTGTCAGCGCCTGCTGGGTCTTCTGGCGGCAGCCATTCCCTACGTACCTCAGGCATTACTAAAAATGCGCGCTCTGCAGATATGGCTAAATAAACAAATGCGTCCTACCTCCCTCAGGCGGGCAGGGAAGATACTGATCAGCCCAGAGTGCGTGACAGCCCTAGAACCCTGGAGGGATCCTTCAGTGTTCACGACAGGCGTCCCGCTGGGACGAGTACTGTCTTATGTGGTGATCACCACAGACACTTCAAAGAGAGGTTGGGGAGCGTATTGCAGAAACCAGACGCCCAAGGGCTCTGGAAACAATAGGAAGCAAGGCTCCACATCAACTTCCTGGAATTAAAAGCTGTCTTTCTGTCCATGAAGCACTTCTACAAGAAGGGGCTGATTACAAAGCAACACGTGTTGATAAAATCAGACAATCGGACAACTGTGTCTTTTATCAACAGAGAAGAGGGGACAAGGTCCCGACCCCTCCTCAGCCTGACACACAAGCTTCTCTCGTGGTGCAGCCCCCGAATATTGTCACTGAGAGCGACACACATCCCGGGAGAGCTAAACCACGGGGCAGACACCCTCTCCAGAGGACCCCTCCTCTCCTCAGAATGGAAGCTGAACCCACGTATCGTGGACCAGGTCTGGGTACGATACGGGCGGGTATCCGTCGATTTGTTCCCCTGCAAAACCAGCATACATTGTGTCCTGTACTTCTCACAGAAGGGAACAGATGCCCTGGCTCACAACTGACCAGCAGGGGTGCTATATTATGCGTTTCCCCCCGTCCCTCTGATTCAGGCGACATTGGAACTGGTACGCAGGGGAGCTTTCTCCCTGATACTCATAGCTCCCAGATGGCCACAGAAATCATGGTTCCCAGAAATGATCTCACTGTTGTCAGGGACACCATGGCAGCTGCCCCCCCCCACAGGGACCTGCTGACTCAGGTCCACGGGCAGCTCCTTCACCCACGTCCAGATCTGTGGCAACTCTCAGCCTGGCCGCTGAGAGGAACCGACTGATGGCCTCCGGCCTCCCCGGTAATGTTATAAACAAGATACAGGGAGCTAGAGCCCAGTCAACTCAGATTCTCTACGCTCGTAAATTGCGTGTTTTTGAGGCCTGGTGTCTAGAGAGGAATATTATCTCATATTCCTGTGACCTGGTCCAGCTCCTCACTTTTCTACAAGACCTGATGGAAAAAGGCCACTCCTTTTCCACTATTAAAGTATTTTTGTCAGTCATCTTGGTGTGCCACGAAGGCTGGGGAAATAAAATTCCCGGCGCACACCCCTCATGATACGTTTCATGAATGGCGTACTGAGGAAAAGGCCCCCCAGCAGGATTCTGGCCCCAGACTGGGACCTGCAGTTAGTCCTGGATGCTTTGTGTGGGCCTCCATTTGAGCCACTCTGCAGCATTAAGATAGATTAGTTATTTTATAAAACTGCTTTGCTCCTAGCTCTCTGCTCAGCTAAACGTGTGGGTGACCTCGACGCTCTGTCTGTACACCCAATATGTACCAGGTTTCCCTTGACGGGTCAAAGGTCACCCTGCGTCCTAACCCCGCATATGTCCCAAAGGTTCCAACTCTAAATCCCAGAAGTCTGGACTTTGAGCTCTCTGCGTTTCCTTCCCATCTTGTCATCACTGAGGAACAGAGAAGGTTGAATGCACTCTGCCCTGTCAGGGCCTTTAGTGTTTACATCAACAGAACTGTCAGCTGGAGGAAAACAAACCAACTGTTTGTATGTTTTGACAATCCTGCTGCTGGCAGAGCCCTTTCAAAGCAGCGCATCTTACACTGGGTGACTGAGGCCATAAAAAGGGCGTACAACAGCAAAGGTCAACAGGTGCTCTCTGGGGTACTCGCCCATTCCACTCGAGGCCTAGCTGCTTCATGGGCTCTGTTTAAGGGTGTACCAGTGGCAGACATCTGTGCTGCTGCCAACTGTAGCACGTTTGCAAAACACTACAGTTTGGATGTCACTGCATGTGACGTCACTCAAGCTGTCCTCTCCAACACACAGTAGAGAACAGCCGAAACGCCTAAAGTATAAAGGCAGAAGTTCTCACAAGCATGCATTTTCTAGAGCATTTTCAAAGGGCGTGAATGAATTATGTTCCCATAGCAATTGTGTTGCACTGAGTGCACTGACTGACAAGGGAACTGAAAGTTATGCACCATAACTCATGATCCCTGAAGGAAGGGAACGAGGTGCAACACAGTTTGCCCTTTTCAATGCCCAAGCTCGGTGAAGTGCACTTGGAGAAAGATAGATGGGCGCACGCGTCTTTATACCAAGAGGGCGGGGCCTCTGTGGTGACGCTGACGCCCACCTGCCGTAAAGGCGTGAGTGTATTACTTTAGGTGAACCGCGCGGCGGCACAATTCCCATAGCAATTGTGTTGCACCTCGTTCCCTTCCTTCAGGGAACATGAGTTATGGTGCATAACTTTCAGGTTTAACTTTCTTTTTTTTTTAAGAAAAAAAGAGGACGTGGTAGGTTCTTGTTTGTTCTACAAGTTGTATGTTCTAAGTAGGGGTTGAAGAGACTAGTCGACTAGTTGATTCTATGACATCTCCCAAGTTTTTAATGTTTCACATTGACTAGTCGCATTCACCACTGCCCGCCCTGCTGTTCCCAGCCCTATTCCACCCAGTCCACGTGGTTGATGAAATTAAATAAAACTAAAAACAGCGAGGCGGTCGAGCTGCCATTTCTAACACGTCTGTGCCCGGCCCAAGCCAAAATAATGTGCTGGATGGGCAGGTGGGTTGGTGTCAGCGGACGTGTGCAGCTGACGATTCAATTTGGATCACCACCACTGTTATAAGACGTACATAAAGTCCAGATGGAAGGCTGCCAGTGACCCACCGGCCGTTTAACTGGACCCAGCCAATGCGTCAGCTGATGAGTGTAGTGGACGACCATTACTAACTCCAATAACTATAATAATAATAACTATAATATTATAATAAGGTGCTGTACCACTGCCCGCCCCACTGTTCTTAGCCTTGGTTTTTTTTTTTTTTTTTTTTACGTGCCACACGTTTCTTTCACTTTTGCAACTTAATAATAGTTTTGATTTTCCTGTGACTTATTTGCAGTATGGTAAATGGTAGGAGCATAAATATACACCCAAATCTTTTGTTGTTCTTTTTTTGTACATGATCAATGATTTTTTTTTTTGCAAAAAATATTTTTTTGGGCTAGTGTATAGTCTTGAGTTCCTATGATATAATAGACTAGTCGATGTTGACTTTTATCATGTTAAAGTCGACTTTAAAGAAATATGTAGTCATTCAACCCCTAGTTCTTACGATGGAGCTTTAGGGCCATCAAAAATAAAATAAAATACATTGCCACACCAAGAATAAAAGCAAAAGCCATACAATTACGAGAATTAAGTCATAGAATTATGAGAAGTCGTACAAGACTTTTTTTTTTAGAGCTGTCTTTAAAAAAAATTCTAGGATCCACAACATGACCTGTCAATCAATCCAGTAAGCGTTGTCAGCAAATGACCAAGCCGAAGCTAAATGCTTCTTAGCTGCAGAGAACTGGAGCGTACCACCTGACTGCAGGTTCAAAGTCCTGATATTGATAATCTGATGCTGATATGCTAACAGATTACACAGTTTCTCTCACTGAGCGCCGTTTTCAAATGGAAACAAAAATGAAAATCATGATGTAATGACGTCACGTATATGCATCCCAGAAGAAGCATACAAAAAACAACAGTAGGTGGTAGTATTGGAACATGTTTTGAGTAAGAGCGTCAATAAGAATAACGTTTAACAAACATTCTTCATTTTACCACAGTTAAAATGTAGTAAACTCTGCTTTGTCATGTCAGAGTTCAGCTAATATTATGACATTTAGTTTCGGATTGCAGTCAGTGAGGATCAACAACTTCTCCTCCTCCACCATAACCCTCAGCACTGGCACTCCTCAGGGATGTGTGCTGAGCCCTCTCCTATTTACTCTGCTCACATATGATTGTGCAGCTACCCATCCAGGCTGTCATATTGTAATGTTTGCAGATGATACAGCTGTGGTGGGATGCATCACATGTACCACATGTACCACATGGGGTGAAATGACAAATAAAGTATCTTGAACACTTTAATTGGTCATTTGCTGACTGGACTGATTGACAGGTTGCGTCATGGATCGGACTTGTGGAAGAAGAAAAAAATTAAGACAGCTGTAAAAAAATGTACGATTTTATTCTCATAATATTAAGACTTTATTGGACTTTTGTTCTTGTAATACAACTTTATTTTCGTAATTTTATGGCTTGATTATTATTTTTTCTTAGCGTGGCTCTAAAGCTCTGTCGTAAGTTTTAACATATGTTCATGTGTTAAATTGAATCAGAAGACAGGCCTAAATGTTCCAATATAGCAGTAAGATAAAATAATTTATCTCAGAATAATGCCATAATGCCGAAATCTCCAGCCAATAGTTGTGCTTTACAATTGTTGTTGCAGGAAGTAAATTTGTCACAATTTTGGTTTATGTTTATAAGATTTAATTGTTTCACCTTATGCCTGTTTTAGGCCATGAGCTGAGATGTAGATATTCGTAACTTAAGAAAAAAAAAGTTTTTTTTGTTGTTTGTTTTGTTTTATATTGCCGGAGACCAGCAAATTGTTATGTATTAGTTGTTTTGTCTGCAACCTAATTAATTTTAGGAGTCAAATAAAGTTGAAATGCTAGGTTCGTTTTTTTTGGACGGTTTGTAGCATTTTTTATTCCAACAGCGTTCCACATCAGTGCTGCAGCACACCATCTGGTTAATTTGTACACAGTATATTCTTGGTGAGCTTTACTGCATTCTTGCCATTAGGCCTTTTGGTCTTATCTCATCACTGCAGCACTTACACAAATCCTCAAGCACTCTGCAGCAGAAGAGCAGATATGGAGCGGAGCAGGAAAATAAAGGAGATGATGTGGGGGGAGGGAAGAAAGCGGAGTAGAGGAGAGACGTGGAAAGGGAGGGAGAAAGAGGAGATGAGTAATGATGATGGTGGAAAAGATGGCCAAGGTGGTTTGTGAAATTAACAGTGTCCGCCTGGAGGCTGCAGGGAATAAAAGGTGTTCAGGCTCATACCAACAGACCCAGTGAGTGTGTATTATTGCTAGTGTATGAACCTGTAGTGGTTCAATCATAAGCATGCGCTGCTGGATGCAAAGAATAAAAAAATAAATTATACATGCAACAGCCATTTGAAAAATGAGGTATTTAACGCCATTGTTAAAATACAAAGTAGACTTCACCCCAACCCAATGTTGTGTAACTATGAAAAAGCACTCCTACCCTTTAACCTTGGGTACTGCCAACAGAAGTTCACTAGCTGTGGACTAAATGCAGTTCTACATTGCTCATGAGGAAAAAAAAGTTAAGCACTAACAAGGAATGGTCCAATAGAACAAAGTTTATACACATTTAGGTCAAAGACAGATATGCAAATAATTCAGTTTGCAAGGAGATGCACATCTAGAACAAACTCCAGAAAGCTCAAGTTGAATCAAATGAATCAATATTAGACAAATGTAATACCAACTGAGTCGTAAAATGGTAGAGTGCACTCTCCAGGTCGGGGAGGAGGTCCTGTCCCAAGTGGAGGAGTTTAAGCATCTTGGGGTCTTGTTCATGAATGAGGGAAAAATGGAGAGGGAGATAAGCAGATAGGTGCGGCGTCTGCAGTGAAGTGGGTGTTGTATCGGTCTGTCGTAGTGAAGAGAGAGCTGAGTCAAAAGGTGAAGCTCTCAATTTACCAGTCGATCTACGTTCCTTCATCTATGGTCATGAGCTTTGGTTTGTCACCGATAGATCGAGATTACGAATAAAAGCGGCCAAAATGAGTTTTCTCCGCAGGGTGTCTGGGCTCTCCCTTAGAGATAGGGTGAGAAGCTCGGTCATCCAGGAGGGACTCGGAGTAGAGCCGCTGCTTCTCCACGTTGAGAGGAGCCAGTTGAGGTGGCTCGGGCATCTGGTTAGGATGCCTCCTGGACGCCTCCCTGGTGAGGTGTTCCAGGCACGTCCCACTGGGAGGAGACCCAGGAAACACGCTGGAGGGACTATGTTTCTCAGCTGGCCTGGGAATGCCTTGGGATTCCTCTGGAGGAGCTGGCCCAAGTGGCTGGGGAGAGGGAAGTCTGGGCCTCCTGGATAAGTATAAGAAAATGGATGGATGGAATACCATCTGACAGCCAGTCACAACTTGTAAGTGAGGTGATAAGCACTTGACAGAGTTTAATACGGGTCACTTTGTGGATTTGCAAGAAGTCAGCTGATCACATTGGTATGTGGGGTGTACAGACGTCACAATGACCTGATATTGGAACGAGTAGGTACATGAGGGGACATTGAGAAGGTTCTGGTTGTCCAAGACAGACCACACTAAGGAGAGATCTCTACATTGTTCACCAAACATTACAAATCCCTATCAGGCTCTGGGCTCATTGCAATACTGCAGCGTATCTCAACGACAACTGCAGAAACACCGTCTTGTACGTAGGCAAAGAACGGTGAACCCTTTATTTGGATAGAATTTTATGATTTGTTTAAAGCACTAACAGCAACAGGAGCAGCAGACTGTAGCCATCTGAACGGTTTTGATTCACAAACCATGACAATAATATAGTCTGCGCTGCGTGACCGTGTCAACAGAAACATACATGAGAAATTAATGTTACTAGCCTATGATTACCAAACATACAAGCCAAAGCTCTATGGAAACCATGAAAGACTATTCACCTCTTCTGAAGCGCTATTTCAAATGTTTGTAATTATACATTCACACATCTACAGCCTGTTTACTGCTCACTCGTTCTATCCACCGGTGCAGTACAGTGAGCAAACACAGAACGTAACCAGCTGCTACTTTTGGCCCAGTCTGCTCCCAGTCCCTGACTCCAACACAAGCAGCAGGTAAACCAGAACGTGTTGATATTGGCCACATGGAATATTGTGCACACAATCCAACTTTGACTTAATTCAATAATCGGATTATTGTGGTTGAGTGAGCAATACAGTTTTTTTTCCTGTTATTTGAAAGTATTGTTTAAAACTGAAGTTGTAAGAAAACATTTTAGTTTTTGTTTCTATTGTATTTTTTGGTTTTAGCAAGTGATGTCATGCTATGTCAAGTGTTTAGCAAATGTAAAACTGAGGATCTGGATGTTATGTACGGGTACCTGTGTTTCCTGCTTTCTTTAGTGTTCTTCCCCCATGTAATCAGCTCCTGCCTCCGTCACCTGTTCCTCGTTGTCCTTTCCCAAGTGTTGGTGATTCGTGTTAGTGGTTAGTGTCCCTATAAGTTTTGTGTCTTGTTGTTGTTCCCCTGTCCATGGATTGTCCTGTCAAGGTGTCCCTCTGTGTCTTGTCATAAACTTGGTCAATTCACATCTCTTTTAAGCTTCATGTAGAAAACATAGTAAGGAAACTGAAAGTTAAACGGTTTCTTTTTCAGAAATGGATTCTGTCTAACTGAATGCTAGGAAACACCTTGTTGGGACTTTCCTTCCCTCCATTGACTACAGTGACATTATTTACATGAACGTACCTACAAGCACCCTGCAGATGTTGGATGCTGCCTATCATAGTGTGCTAAGATTCATAACCGGCTGTAACTATCATACCCATCACTGCACACTGTATTCACTGGTCATCATTTGTTGGTCACTTGTTGGATTGTACAGGTATACCTGGATTATTGAGCATGGACTTTGTTGGTCATCATTAACTTCACACAGACTCTCCCACTGGTACATTTTCATCTTTAAATCACTTCTTGGTCTGCTGCCTTCATATATCTCCTCCTACTCTGTGTGAGTGCAGCTACAGCGTGCACTCTCAGGACATTATTACCTGCAGTGTTCCCTCAGTGAGGACTGAACTCTCTTCCTGACTGTCTGAGAGCCCCACAGTCTGTGGTTGACTTTAAGAGCGGCTTGAAGACCTTTATTTTCAACCGAGCATACTCTACCTCTTCATGATTCTAATTTTGATCTTAGTTGATATTGTTATTGATTTTACTTGTTTTACTTGTTTTATTGACATTTAATTCTGTTGCACTTTGTAGCACTTTGAGATTTTCATTAATGAAAAATTAATTGGGCAGCACGGTGGCACAACTGGTAGAGCTGCTGCCTCTCAGCGAGAAGGTTGCCGGTTCAAATCCCGGTCCGGGGCCTTTCTGGGTGGAGTTTGCATGTTCTCCCCGTGCATGCGTGGGTTTCCTCCGGGTACTCCGGTTTCCTCCCACAGACCAAAAAACATGCTTGTTAGGCTGATTGGTGACTCTAAATTGACCCTAGGTGTGAGTGTGAGAGTGGATGGTTGTTTGGTGTGAGTGAGACAGGTCCCTCTTGTAAATGAGTCCCCGTGACTCAACGAGGCTAGCCTGTATAAATAAAGGTTGAATGAATGAAAAAATGAATGTGTTATGAATTGAATTCATTATTATTATTATTATTATTATAACTAGGCAAAAGGGCCTACTCCAGTCCTGCTTCATGGAATAACTTTCAAAAAGATCTGAAGCGCTCGTTCCTGGCAAAAACCAACAAAGACATGTTCCTGTTTTTAGTTTTCTACACCACCTTATAACGTGTTTTTTATTTTATTTTTTTCCTTGCTACTTTTTCCTTTTGACTGTCCTTTTGGTTGCCATTTTAATTTGCAAAAAATAATAATTTGTATGTCTCTTTAACCCGTTTACATGTGTTTTGTGGACTTGGAAAAGGCATTCGACCGCGTCCCTCGGGGGGTTCTGTGGGGGGTACTCCGGGAGTATGGGGTACCAGGCCCATTGATATGGGCTGTTAGGTCCCTGTACGACCGGTGTCAGAGCTTGGTCCGCATTGCCGGCAGTAAGTCAGGCTCGTTTCCAGTGAGAGTTGGACTCCGCCAAGGTTGCCCTTTGTCACCGATTCTGTTCATAACTTTTATGGACAGAATTTCTAGGCGCAGCCAAGGTGTTGAGAGGATCCGTTTTGGTGGCCTTAGAATCGCTTCTCTGTTTTTTGCAGATGATGTGGTCCTATTGGCTTCATCAGATCGTGATCTACAGCTTTCGCTGGAGCGGTTTGCAGCCGAGTGTGATGCGGCCGGGATGAGGATCAGTTCCTCCAAATCCGAGGCCATGGTCTTGAGCCGGAAAAGGGTAGCATGCCCTCTCCGGGTCGGGGAGGAGGTCCTGCCCCAAGTGGAGGAGTTTAAGTATCTCGGGGTCTTGTTCACGAATGAGGGAAAACTGGAGCGTGAGATCGATAGGCGGATAGGTGCAGCATCCGCAGTGAAGCGGGCGCTGTACCGGTCTGTCGTGGTGAAGAGAGAGCTGAGTCGAAAGGCAAAGCTCTCAATTTACCGATCGATCTACGTTCCCACCCTCATCTATGGTCATGAGCTTTGGGTTGTGACCGAAAGAACGAGATCTCGGATACAAGCGGCTGAAATGAGTTTTCTCCGCAGGGTGTCTGGACTCTCCCTTAGAGATAGGGTGAGAAGCTCAGTCATCCGGGAGGGACTCGGAGTAGAGCCGCTGCTTCTCCACATCGAGAGGAGCCAGTTGAGGTGGCTCGGGCATCTGGTTAGGATGCCTCCTGGACGCCTCCCTGGTGAGGTGTTCCGGGCATGTCCCACCGGGAGGAGACCCAGAGGAAGACCCAGGACA
>JBBPBX010111203.1:0-10763 GCA_038048925.1 Garcialebias charrua | reverse complement strand
CTGCATTTCAACGAACTCCTCCTAGGGATTTCGCTCGATTTGATTCAAACTTGGCCAGTTTCTTTATAAGGCACGGGGGAACAAATGTTATCAAAACTGTGCGTTTTCATGCATGCTGAAGGGGCGGGGCCAGACCTCAAAGTTGGACATCTCGCCATGAAAAACGAAACGCTTACAGCTCTTACACGAAAACTGTCTAATACATCAAACCTTCAGTGATTGACCCACATCCGGTCCCCTGCAAAACTGTATGGTCAAATCATGACATCACTTAAGCCACGCCCCCTGACAACAGGAAGTGTAAAGTTTTACGTTGAACGGTCCATATCGGATCCCTGTTACCTAATCAGCGTGACATTGTATCCAGTCACCGAAGACATGTTGGTGTAACAAGCTTTCCAGCACTGTTCGTTTTGGGTGGAGCAAGTGGGCGTGGTGACGTGGCGAAGTAAGACGTAACGCCGTCACCATACGTTTGGTTCTAAACTCCACAGATTTGATCTGAGGAGTACCAAAATCATTATGATCGATCATTACCCACCCCTTGAACAGGTGTTTATGCTAATTAGCAAATAGCCTCCATAGCGCCCCCTAGATTATTCAAACTGTTGTATCTCAGTGATACATCATCCGATCTGAACCAGATTTATTGTGCATCATCAGTGAGCCCTTGTGGACACATTGATATGGTGGGCTAACATTTGACTCAAGTGCGCCCCCTACATTACTTCTATAGTTATATCTCAGTGATACATCATCCGATCTGAACCAGATTTATTGTGCATCATCAGTGAGACCTTGTGGACACATTGATATTGTGGTTCAACATATGACTCCAGAGCGCCCCCTAGATTATTCAAACTGTTATATCTCAGTGAGACATCATCCGATCTGAACCAGATTTATTGTTCATCATCAGTGAGCCCTTGTGGACACATTGATATTGTGGTTTAACATTTGACTCAAGTGCGCCCCCTACATTATTTCTATGGTTATATCTCAGTGATACATCATCCGATCTGAACCAGATTTATTGTGATTCATCAGTGAACACTTCTACACACATTGATAATGTTATGTAAATTTTTACTCCATAGCGCCCCCTATATTATTACTACAGTTATATCTTAGTGATACATTATCCGATCTGCACGAGATTTATTGTGCTTTATCAGTGAACACTTCTACACACATTGATGATGTTATGTAAATTTTTACTCCATAGCGCCCCCTGTATTATTACTACAGTTATATCTTAGTGATACATTATCCGATCTGCATGAGATTTATTGTGCTTTATCAGTGAACACTTCTACACACATTGATAATGGTATGTAAATTTTTACTCCATAGCGCCCCCTGTATTATTACTACAGTTATATCTTAGTGATACATTATCCGATCTGCACGAGATTTATTGTGCTTTATCAGTGAACACTTCGACACACATTGATAATGTTATGTAAATTTTTACTCCATAGCGCCCCCTATATTATTACTACAGTTATATCTCAGTGATACATTATCCGATCTGAACCAGATTTATTGTGTATCATCATTGAGCCCTTGTGGACACATTGATATTGTGGTTTAACATTTGACTCCAGTGCGCCCCCTAGATTATTCTATTGTTATATCTCAGTGATACATCATCCGATCTGAACCAGATTTATTGTGCATCATCAGTGAGCCCTTGTGGACACATTGATATTGTGGTTTAACATTTAACTCCATTGCGCCCCCTAGATTATTCTATTGTTATATCTCAGTGATACATCATCCGATCTGAACCAGATTTATTGTGTATCATCAGTGAGCCCTTGTGGACACATTGATTTTGTGGTTTGACATGTGACTCCATAGCGCCCCCTAGATTATTCAAACTGTTATATCTCAGTGAGACATCATCCGATCTGAACCAGATTTATTGTGCGTGTGCACCCCTGGTGCGGAGTAGACACGAGAGACTTCGAAATGGCGACCGAGCGGACGAGCTGGAGCTCGCGCGGTCGCCTCAATAAGGTCCGAGCGGCGCTAAGCTGCGAGGGCCTCAATGCTGCTTGCAGCTTTAATTAGGCCCGAAGCAGCGAAGCGCTGCAAGGACCTATTGTAATTGTAGTGTTTATTATTATTTTATTATTATTTTTATTATTATTTTTATTCTAGTCCCTCTTGAAGTGGCCTTTTGGGGGCTTTATCATATATGAAAACTCACCAAATTTGGCGGACTCGTCAGGACTGGTGAAAAATTACATATTTTGGGGGCGTGGCAAAAATTGCCACAGAAACGGCTCAAGAGCGCCCCCTAGAAATTTTCAAAATACCCTCCGCATTGACCTTAGTTTGACGTAGAATCATGAAATTTGGTACACTTGTCCAACTCACCAAGATGCACAGAAAACCCTCTGGCACCAATGTTGTACAATAAATGGTAAGGCGGCCATTTTGAAACGATGACCAAATTTTCACCCCTTTTTGGCCGTTTACAGCCTCCGCATTTGAACGAACTCCTCCTATGAATTTCGCTCGATTTGGTTCAAACTTGGCCAGTTTCTTCATAAGGCACAGGGGAACAAACAATATCAAAATTGTGCGTTTTCATGAATGCTGAAGGGGCGGGGCCAGACGTCAAAGTTGGACATCTCGCCATGAAAAACGAAACGCTTACAGCTCTTACACGAAAAGAGTCTAATACATCAAACCTTCAGTTATTGACCCACATCCGGTCCCCTGCAAAACTGTATGGTCAAATCATGACATCACTTAAGCCACGCCCCCTGACAACAGGAAGTGTAAAGTTTTACTTTGAAAGGTCCATATCGGACCCGTGTTACCTAATCAGCGTGACATTGTGTCCAGTGACTAAAGACATGTTGGTGTAACAAGCTTTCCAGCACTGTTCGTTTTGGGTGGAGCAAGTGGGCGTGGCGACATGGCGAAGTAAGACGTAACGCCATCACCATACGTTTGGATCTAAAATCCACAGATTTGATCCGAGGAGTACCAAAATCAGTATGATCGATCATTGCCCACCCCTTGAACAGGTGTTTATGCTAATTAGCAAATCGCTACAGAAACGGCTCAAGAGCGCCCCCTAGAAATATTCAAAATACCCTCCGCATTGACCTTAGTTTGACGTAGAATCATGAAATTTGGTACACTTGTCCAACTCACCAAGATGCACAGAAAACTCTCTGGCACCAATGTTGTACGATAAATGGTAAGGCGGCCATTTTGGAACGATGACCAAATTTTCACCCCTTTTTGGCCGTTTACAGCCTCTGCATTTCAACGAACTCCTCCTAGGGATTTCGCTCGATTTGATTCAAACTTGGCCAGTTTCTTTATAAGGCACGGGGGAACAAATGTTATCAAAACTGTGCGTTTTCATGCATGCTGAAGGGGCGGGGCCAGACCTCAAAGTTGGACATCTCGCCATGAAAAACGAAACGCTTACAGCTCTTACACGAAAACTGTCTAATACATCAAACCTTCAGTGATTGACCCACATCCGGTCCCCTGCAAAACTGTATGGTCAAATCATGACATCACTTAAGCCACGCCCCCTGACAACAGGAAGTGTAAAGTTTTACGTTGAACGGTCCATAACGGATCCCTGTTACCTAATCAGCGTGACATTGTATCCAGTCACCGAAGACATGGTGGTGTAACAAGCTTTCCAGCACTGTTCGTTTTGGGTGGAGCAAGTGGGCGTGGTGACGTGGCGAAGTAAGACGTAACGCCGTCACCATACGTTTGGTTCTAAACTCCACAGATTTGATCTGAGGAGTACCAAAATCATTATGATCGATCATTACCCACCCCTTGAACAGGTGTTTATGTTAATTAGCAAATAGCCTCCATAGCGCCCCCTAGATTATTCAAACTGTTGTATCTCAGTGATACATCATCCGATCTGAACCAGATTTATTGTGCATCATCAGTGAGCCCTTGTGGACACATTGATATGGTGGGCTAACATTTGACTCAAGTGCGCCCCCTACATTATTTCTATAGTTATATCTCAGTGATACATCATCCGATCTGCACGAGATTTATTATGCTTTATCAGTGAACACTTCGACACACATTGATAATGTTATGTAATTTTTTACTCCATAGCGCCCCCTATATTATTACTACAGTTATATCTTAGTGATACATTATCCGATCTGCACGAGATTTATTATGATTCATCAGTGAACGCGTCTACACACATTCATAATGGTTTGCAAATTTTTACTCCATAGCGCCCCCTGTATTATTACTACAGTTATATCTTAGTGATACATTATCCGATCTGCACGAGATTTATTGTGCTTTATCAGTGAACACTTCGACACACATTGATAATGGTATGTAAATTTTTACTCCATAGCGCCCCCTATATTATTACTACAGTTATATCTTAGTGATACATTATCCGATCTGCACGAGATTTAATGTGATTCATTAGTGAACACTTCTATACACATTGATAATGGTATGTAAATTTTTACTCCATAGCGCCCCCTATATTATTACTACAGTTATATCTTAGTGATACATTATCCGATCTGCACGAGATTTATTATGATTCATCAGTGAACACTTCTACACACATTCATAATGGTATGTAAATTTTTACTCCATAGCGCCCCCTATATTATTACTACAGTTATATCTTAGTGATACATTATCCGATCTGCACGAGATTTAATGTGATTCATCAGTGAACACTTCTATACACATTGATAATGTTATGTAATTTTTTACTCCATAGCGCCCCCTATATTATTACTACAGTTATATCTTAGTGATACATTATCCGATCTGCACGAGATTTATTATGATTCATCAGTGAACACTTCTACACACATTCATAATGATATGTAAATTTTTACTCCATAGCGCCCCCTGTATTATTACTACAGTTATATCTTAGTGATACATTATCCGATCTGCACGAGATTTATTGTGCTTTATCAGTGAACACTTCGACACACATTGATAATGGTATGTAAATTTTTACTCCATAGCGCCCCCTATATTATTACTACAGTTATATCTCAGTGATACATCATCCGATCTGAACCAGATTTATTGTGCATCATCAGTGAGCCCTTGTGGACACATTGATATGGTGGGCTAACATTTGACTCAAGTGCGCCCCCTACATTATTTCTATAGTTATATCTCAGTGATACATCATCCGATCTGAACCAGATTTATTGTGCATCATCAGTGAGCCCTTGTGGACACATTGATATGGTGGGCTAACATATGACTCCAGAGCGCCCCCTAGATTATTCAAACTGTTATATCTCAGTGATACATCATCCGATCTGAACCATATTTATTTATCATCATCAGTGAGCCCTTGTGGACACATTGATATGGTGGGCTAACATTTGACTCAAGTGCGCCCCCTACATTACTTCTATAGTTATATCTAAGTGATACATCATCCGATCTGAACCAGATTTATTGTGTATCATCAGTGAGACCTTGTGGACACATTGATATTGTGGTTCAACATATGACTCCAGAGCGCCCCCTAGATTATTCAAACTGTTATATCTCAGTGAGACATCATCCGATCTGAACCAGATTTATTGTACTTCATCAGTGAGCACGTCTACACACATTGATATTGTGGATTAACATATGACTCTAGAGCGCCCCTAGATTATTCAAACTGTTAGATCTCAGTCGTCGTGTTTCCATCAAGGTTTCTAGGTGCGCATTATGAAGCATCGCATCAGAAAAGCTAAATGGAAACGGCATAATTCGAGTTAACTTCCTCTAAGTCGCTCTAAAGTTTATACGCTCGCTTGAGGTAGTTTTTGGGGAGTCGATTCAGAGCTGAGTCGGCTAAACGACAGATGGAAACAGATTAGCCGACTCAGTTCTGCCGCAGCGAACATTCACGTCACGTGACTGATCAGCTGTTTCCGCTCCGGACAACATGTAACATCGCTAAAACTAGTTGGCATGACAGAATAAATACAACTTGCCCGATAGCAACACATACCTGAAATATTCTCTCCATTTTGCCGAGATGTCTGTTTTCAAACGCTACTTCCTGTTTACTGTGGAAGTGCGTAACGCTGACGTCTGACGTATGGCGCTGACGTGTGACGTAATGACGCTGACGTCTGACGTAGAGACGCTTTGCGTGGCATTGCAGATGCGCTTCAAGCCAGTTTAATGGAAACACTTCTGATCCTCATAATTTTAATTTACATTTTAGCGAAATTTTCTAAAATTCGCTCAAAAATCGAATTTAAATTGGATGGAAACATAGATAGCGATACATCATTCGATCTGTACCAGATTTATTCTGCGTCATCAGGGAGCAGTTCTAAACGCATTGATATTGTTGTGTAAATTTTGACTTCAGTGCACCACCTACATAATTCAAACTGTTATATGTCAATAAGGATGAAGGGAAAAAATCGTTTTTTTTAATCTAGATTCTTTGTCTTGGCGATTCAGAATCAATTCTAAATGCTCCAAAATTGATTTTAAAACATGTTTAATTTTCCCCTGATACATGCTCAATAATCCAGGTAGAAAACTCTAAAAAAGCTAAGTCTGATATTCAGCTCAGTCTTAGCACCCTCTCAAAGTGGATCAACCAGTTTGCTGGTGACTGCTGAAACCAGTTGCTCACATGATGGATGACCATCATCTTAACAATGGATCGTTAGCACCCATTGTAAAAACAACCCAAAGGGTTGTTTGCTATTCACAAAGGGCTGATCACTTCTACACACTTTGATACTATGGTTTAACAGATGACTCCAGTGTGCCCCATACATTATTTTTCAAACTGTTACATCTCATTGCTAGATCATGTGATCTGTTCCACGTTTACTGTGTATCATCTGTCAGCTCTTCTAAACACGTATATATTGTTGTTGTTCGCTAATTGTTCTTGGCAAACTGGTGCTGGATGGGCACGAGAGAGTTTCAGGTGGCGACCGAGCGGACCAGTTGGAGCTCACGAGGTCGCCGCAATAAGGTCGGAGCGGCGCTAAGCTGCGAGGGCCTCAACGCCGCTTGCGGCTTTAATTATTATTATTTTTTTTTTTATTCTAGTCCCTCTTTAAGTGGCCTTTTGGGGGCTTTATCATATACGAAAACTCACCAAATTTGGCGGACTCGTCAGGACTGGTGAAAAATTACGTATTTTGGGGGCGTGGCAAAAATCGCCACAGAAACGGCTCAAGAGCGCCCCCTAGAAATTTTCAAAATACCCTCCGCATTGACCTTAGTTTGACGTAGAATCATGAAATTTGGTACACTTGTCCAACTCACCAAGATGCACAGAAAACCCTCTGGCACCAATGTTGTACAATAAATGGTAAGGCGGCCATTTTGGAACGATGACCACATTTTCACCCCTTTTTGGCCGTTTACAGCCTCTGCATTTGAACGAACTCCTCCTATGAATTTCGCTCGATTTGGTTCAAACTTGGCCAGTTTCTTCATAAGGCATGGGGGAACAAACGACATCAAAATTGTGCGTTTTCATGAATGCTGAAGGGGCGGGGCCAGACGTCAAAGTTGGACATCTCGCCATGAAAAACGAAACGCTTACAGCTCTTACACGAAAAGAGTCTAATACATCAAACCTTCAGTTATTGACCCACATCCGGTCCCCTGCAAAACTGTATGGTCAAATCATGACATCACTTAAGCCACGCCCCCTGACAACAGGAAGTGTAAAGTTTTACTTTGAAAGGTCCATATCGGACCCGTGTTACCTAATCAGCGTGACATTGTGTCCAGTGACTAAAGACATGTTGGTGTAACAAGCTTTCCAGCACTGTTCGTTTTGGGTGGAGCAAGTGGGCGTGGCGACATGGCGAAGTAAGACGTAACGCCATCACCATACGTTTGGATCTAAAATCCACAGATTTGATCCGAGGAGTACCAAAATCAGTATGATCGATCATTGCCCACCCCTTGAACAGGTGTTTATGCTAATTAGCAAATCGCTACAGAAACGGCTCAAGAGCGCCCCCTAGAAATATTCAAAATACCCTCCGCATTGACCTTAGTTTGACGTAGAATCATGAAATTTGGTACACTTGTCCAACTCACCAAGATGCACAGAAAACTCTCTGGCACCAATGTTGTACGATAAATGGTAAGGCGGCCATTTTGGAACGATGACCAAATTTTCACCCCTTTTTGGCCGTTTACAGCCTCTGCATTTCAACGAACTCCTCCTAGGGATTTCGCTCGATTTGATTCAAACTTGGCCAGTTTCTTTATAAGGCACGGGGGAACAAATGTTATCAAAACTGTGCGTTTTCATGCATGCTGAAGGGGCGGGGCCAGACCTCAAAGTTGGACATCTCGCCATGAAAAACGAAACGCTTACAGCTCTTACACGAAAACTGTCTAATACATCAAACCTTCAGTGATTGACCCACATCCGGTCCCCTGCAAAACTGTATGGTCAAATCATGACATCACTTAAGCCACGCCCCCTGACAACAGGAAGTGTAAAGTTTTACGTTGAACGGTCCATAACGGATCCCTGTTACCTAATCAGCGTGACATTGTATCCAGTCACCGAAGACATGGTGGTGTAACAAGCTTTCCAGCACTGTTCGTTTTGGGTGGAGCAAGTGGGCGTGGTGACGTGGCGAAGTAAGACGTAACGCCGTCACCATACGTTTGGTTCTAAACTCCACAGATTTGATCTGAGGAGTACCAAAATCATTATGATCGATCATTACCCACCCCTTGAACAGGTGTTTATGTTAATTAGCAAATAGCCTCCATAGCGCCCCCTAGATTATTCAAACTGTTGTATCTCA
This sequence comes from Garcialebias charrua, assembly GCA_038048925.1. Taxonomy (NCBI): domain Eukaryota; kingdom Metazoa; phylum Chordata; class Actinopteri; order Cyprinodontiformes; family Rivulidae; genus Garcialebias; species Garcialebias charrua. Next base: position 1,947 of record JBBPBX010111203.1, on the reverse strand, counting down.
GTGATACATCATCCGATCTGAACCAGATTTATTGTGCATCATCAGTGAGCCCTTGTGGACACATTGATATGGTGGGCTAACATTTGACTCAAGTGCGCCCCCTACATTATTTCTATAGTTATATCTCAGTGATACATCATCCGATCTGCACGAGATTTATTATGCTTTATCAGTGAACACTTCGACACACATTGATAATGTTATGTAATTTTTTACTCCATAGCGCCCCCTATATTATTACTACAGTTATATCTTAGTGATACATTATCCGATCTGCACGAGATTTATTATGATTCATCAGTGAACACTTCTACACACATTCATAATGGTATGTAAATTTTTACTCCATAGCGCCCCCTGTATTATTACTACAGTTATATCTTAGTGATACATTATCCGATCTGCACGAGATTTATTGTGCTTTATCAGTGAACACTTCGACACACATTGATAATGGTATGTAAATTTTTACTCCATAGCGCCCCCTATATTATTACTACAGTTATATCTTAGTGATACATTATCCGATCTGCACGAGATTTAATGTGATTCATTAGTGAACACTTCTATACACATTGATAATGGTATGTAAATTTTTACTCCATAGCGCCCCCTATATTATTACTACAGTTATATCTTAGTGATACATTATCCGATCTGCACGAGATTTATTATGATTCATCAGTGAACACTTCTACACACATTCATAATGGTATGTAAATTTTTACTCCATAGCGCCCCCTATATTATTACTACAGTTATATCTTAGTGATACATTATCCGATCTGCACGAGATTTAATGTGATTCATCAGTGAACACTTCTATACACATTGATAATGTTATGTAATTTTTTACTCCATAGCGCCCCCTATATTATTACTACAGTTATATCTTAGTGATACATTATCCGATCTGCACGAGATTTATTATGATTCATCAGTGAACACTTCTACACACATTCATAATGATATGTAAATTTTTACTCCATAGCGCCCCCTGTATTATTACTACAGTTATATCTTAGTGATACATTATCCGATCTGCACGAGATTTATTGTGCTTTATCAGTGAACACTTCGACACACATTGATAATGGTATGTAAATTTTTACTCCATAGCGCCCCCTATATTATTACTACAGTTATATCTCAGTGATACATCATCCGATCTGAACCAAATTTATTGTGAATAATCAGTGAGCCCTTGTGGACACATTGATATTGTGGTTTAACATATAACTCCATAGCGCCCCCTAGATTATTCAAACTGTTCTATCTCAGTGAGACATCATCCGATCTGAACCAGATTTATCGTGTATCATCAGTGAGACCTTGTGGACACATTGATATTGTGGTTTAACATGTGACTCCAGAGCGCCCCCTAGATTATTCAAACTGTTATATCTCAGTGAGACATCATCCGATCTGAACCAGATTTATTGTGCGTGTGCACCCCTGGTGCGGAGTAGACACGAGAGACTTCGAAATGGCGACCGAGCGGACGAGCTGGAGCTCGCGCGGTCGCCTCAATAAGGTCCGAGCGGCGCTAAGCTGCTTCGGGCCTCAATGCTGCTTGCAGCTTTAATTAGGCCCGAAGCAGCGAAGCGCTGCAAGGACCTATTGTAATTGTAGTGTTTATTATTTATTAGGCCCGAAGCAGCGAAGCTCTGCTGAAGGCCTATTGTAATCGCTCGATTTCTTCATTATTATTATTATTATTATTTTTCCGTCACTTCGCGCGGCCGTTTGGGGCCTTTAACATATTCAAAAACTCACCAAACTTCACCCAAAATTGTCCCCCAACGAAAATTTTATGATTCTGGTGTAATCGCAAGTGGGCGTGGCCTAACTGCTCAACAGCGCCCCCTAACGTGAGTTGGGGAAAACCGTAAGTCGTAGAGATCTGAAACTCGGTACATATGTAGATCTCCCCAATTCAAGAAAAAA
>JBBPBX010111202.1:0-10763 GCA_038048925.1 Garcialebias charrua | reverse complement strand
AAAATACTTTTAAATAAATGTTCTATTTGTTTACATTGTTTACGGTTATTAATTAACTCTGATGTTATAGTTCATTAACATCAGTTTGTTACCCCTCACTCGTAGATGTTTATTTTACAAGCTAAAATCGCGGTAGCATCAAGCTAACATTGCTAGCATCGGGCTAACGTAGCATTAGCATAGTGGTAGCATTGTAGCAGAGCTAGTTCTTTCTCATTTGCTCCTGTGATGATTTATTGACTGTGTCGCTAATTCTTGTGTCCTCTGTTGTCATTAGGACATTTTCAACACCCCCACTTCCACGTTAGCATACGGCGCTAGCATGCTAACGTTAGCATGCGGCGGCTAACGCACGGCTATTCGTATTTTCAGGATAGAAATGCCCATTAATGCACTAAATCACCAAACTGTTTTTGACAAACTAAAGTGATATCCTTCAGATTCAAAAAAGTCTTCTGCTTCCATTTTAAATGACAGACAAGAGGACAGTAATGATGGGTTTATAGCTTCAGTGTTATTGTAAGATAGCAAAGGAGGTCTTAATTGCGTCATAAAAGTGCGTCCAGAAAATTACTACAGAAATCACTGCACTTCGGCATGTAGCAGGAAAAATGTAAAAAACTATTTCTTAAAGCTACTGACTTGAAAAAAGCATACTAAGTACAGTATGTTTATGTGTGTTGTTTACTATATGAAATTCTTTATATATTATTTTTTTCAGATTTGATTACATTTCTCCTTTAAAGTGAGGTGAACTCTTTTTTGTTTGAGTTGAGTTGATATCTTTCTGAGGTGGTGTTTCCCTACACTTCTCAAACGCACTGAGAGTGAGACCCAGTTGGACCCTACATGGCCCTAAGGAAAACAACCCTGGCTTCAGCATGGAACTCTGGCAAAGTCATCATATCCACTCTGGTAATGAGAGAAATCTGAGGTGTTTGTGGTAGGATGAACGTCTTCCTTCTAATGATGAAACAACACCAAGTGCCAACTGAGTTTGTTTAGACATTAATTTGTTCATAAATCTGATATTGGCTTACCTAAATTTTAACGTTAAGAGCTAAAACCCTTAGTCCAAATTGAATCTAAACTCCTTCTCAAAGTCTCCATATTTGCATACTTCACTTTCTAAAATAATACTATTGGCTGTTCATTCACGTTCCATATTTGCCATAATTTTCATATTGTTATTATGCAAACTGACATATACAGAATTGTGTATTTAAACTACCGGATTCTTTGTTTTTCTTCGAAGGAGAGAAATTAAGTTTGCTACAAGAATTCATGTAAATATATATTTGTGGGGTGAGGTCAGTCCACGTTACGGTTAGCGTACACACCTGTTAAAAGGGTTCCAGGACCAAAACCCTATATCCTTACACACTGCACACCACACTTTGGGAGTTCAAAGTCACAAATATACTTCTAACTTTTAAGCCAACAAATAGCAAGTCTTAAATACTTGTGTAGTAAATTTGATGTATGTGAACTGTGCAATGACTGTCACTTGTGCATCTTACTGTCATCACAGAGCCCGTACTTTCTGTTTTGACTTGGTTCAGATCAGCACAAGGAAAAGAGAATAGAATAGAATAGAATAGAATACTTTATTGCCCCCTTAGGGAAATTTTTCGTGGACTCAGGGGTGTATGGTAGCAGCTGCTCAAACAAACAATAAATAATAATAATAACCAATACAACAGTTTCTGTATGTAATGTATGCATTTTTGAATTTTTTTGCAAGAACATTATAATTTACATTTGTGTGACAAAAAGTTTCCATGTCCAGTCTGTGACCTTCAACAGGGCGAAAAACATGCAAGTGATGTGCAAGAACAGTTTATAAAAAAAAAATTGTAGACTGTTCATACAGTCTATGAGTACGTCATACTACACCGATAATGTGTAATATCAGTTCTTCACTGATTGCCTTGAAATTTTTGAGGGTATTTTTAGTCTGAAGTAGTATTCGTATCAAAACCTGAAAGTTATGCACCATAACTCATGTTCCCTGATGGAAGGGAACGAGGTGCAACATAAATGCTATGGGAAATTGCGCCCCCGCGTGATTACCTGAAGGAATACATTCACGCCTTTATGGCAGGGGGTGTCAGCGTCACCCCAGAGACCCCGCCCTCTGGGTACTTAAGACGCGGACGCCCATCCTACGTCCTCCAAAATGCACTTCACCGAGCTTTCAGCATTGAAAAGGGCCAACTGTGTTGCACCTCGTTCCCTTCCTTCAGGGAACATGAGTTATGGTGCATAACTTTCAGTTCCCTTATCAGTCAGTCACTCGGTGCAACACTATTGCTATGGGAACGTAATTCATTCACGCCCTTGAAATGCTCAGTAAAATGCATGCTTGTGTGAACATCTGCCTTTATACATTAGGCATCACTTGGCTGCTCTCTACTGTGTGTTAGAGAGGACAGCCTGAGTGACGTCACACGCAGTAACGTCCAAACTGTAATGTTTTGCAAACGTGTTCGTTGAGCTCCAGTTCGTAGCCGCGCAGATATCTGCAACTGGCACGCCCTTGATCAGTGACCACGAGGTGGCCAAGCCTCGGGTAGAATGGGCACGTACCCCAGATGGCACCTGTTGACCCTTGCTACTGTATGCTCTCTTAATGGCCTCAGTTACCCAGTGTGAGAGGTGTTGCTTTGACAGTGCCCTGCCAGTAACAGGGGCTGCAAAACACACGAACAGCTGGTTTGTTTTCCTCCACTCAGCTGTTTTCTCAATGTAAGCACTTAAGGCCCTAACAGGGCAGAGTGCCCATAGTTTCCTCAGTTCCTGAGTGAGGACAGGAGCAGGAGGAAAAAAAGAGAGCTCAAAGTCTAAACTTCTGGGATTCAAAGTCAAGACCTTTGGGACGTATGCCAGGTTAGGCCTTAGGGTGACCTTTGACCCGTCAGGGGCAAACTTTGTACACATTGGGTGCACAGACAGAGCATGGAGGTCACCCACACGTTTTGCCGAGCATAGAGCCAGGAGTAAAGCGGTCTTATAAGATAACAAATCTATCTTAGTATCGCTTAAGGGTTCAAATGGGGGCTCACAGAGAGCACTCAGGACCAATTGAAGATCCCACTCAGGGGTCAAAGTCCTGCTGGGGGGTCTCTTTCTCAGTACGCCCTTCATGAACTTTATCATGAGAGGGTGTGAGCCGGGCGTCTTGCCTCCCCATCCCTCATGGCATGCAGAGATGGCTGACAGAAGTAGAAAGGTAAGAAGCTGGACCAGGTCACAGGAAGCAGCTCTTGCCCCTTGTATGGTATTTACCACATTGCTAGGGAGGCCTGAGACCATCAGTTTGTCCCTTTCAGCAGCTAAGCTGCAGGTTGCCACAGTCCTAAGCGTGAGCGGAGAGGCTGTTCTTGCTGGTGATATAGCAGGTCCCTGCAGAGGGGTAGATGCCCACGTTCCTGGAGTAAGCCCACCTCCAAGGGCCCTGAGCCCCGTGACCCCTTGGGGGCTAGTTATATTAGGGAGGGGGCCTTCCTGTAAAAGTGCCCCCACGCCACCTAGACCGGTAGTGATGGGGGACAGGAGCATAGTATCATCCCTGTTGGACAAATGTGAGCCAGAATGTTTTATTTTTCTCTTCTTAGGGAGAGACACGGGGCGGAGGGGGTGCCTGCTTTATATGCGAGCAGACCTCCTGACTCCAGTCCGCTCCATAGCTGTGTTTCCATCCATTTTCATTTCGATTTTTGAGCTAATTTTTGAAATCTCGCAAATATGTAAATACAAATTAATGCGAAGCAGAAGTGTTTCCATCTGCTGGCTTGAAGCGCATCTACCAAGCCACGCACAGCGTCATTACGTCAGACGTCAGCGTCATTACGTCAGACGTCAGCACTGCGCATGTCTACAGTAAACAGGAAGTAGCAGTTGAAAACAGAACCTGGCCACACATCTCGTCAAAATGGAGAGAATATTTCAGGTACGTGTTGCTATCGGTCGAGTTGTATTTATTCTGTCATACAAACTAGTTTTAGCGATGTTACATGTTGTCCGGAGCGGAAACAGCTGATCAGTCACGTGACGTGAATGTTCGCTTCGGCAGCACGAGTCGGCAAATGTGTTTCCATCTGTCGCTGTGCGCATCTGCTCATTTTCGAACATCCCAAAAACCACCTCAAGCGAGCGTATAAACTTTTTGGCGAACTTGAGAAAGTAAATACGGATTTTGCCGTTTCCATTAAGCTTTTCTGCTGCGATACTTCAAAATGCGCACCTAGAAACCTTGATGGAAACACGGCTCATGATCGGGTCTGGTTCATGAGCCTCCAGCCCCACAATTACTCTGGGGCTTGGCAAAACCCCAGGGGGTTGTGTTACCCCTGGAGAGGGGACGTCGTTTAAAGGCAGAGCTGACTCAGTACAACGAGCACTGTCACATGCTGCAGATGCACTGATTATGCATGGTCTGCTGTCCATGTAAGATGGAAAGTTAGTTTTAGCGCAAGGGTGTAAAGCTGCACTAAAAACCAGAAAGTTCATTCTCAATAGTCCCAATAGTGCACTAAAAACCTTTTTCTGCTGATCATCTATAAGCCTGGCTGATGGCATTAAGTCCAGACCCTTTTGGGGATGATTGGGATCCTGGTCCTGTCCCGGTGCAATCCCTGCTTCAGCATCATTGTTGTTTCCTTTGTCAGAATGTGAGTCTGGCCCAGCTCTGTGGGCCTTTGTTGTGCCCCTCCCCCGCTACTCATTGCTGACATCCGTTGAAAAACAACTGGTGGTCATAACAGACAGGTGCCATGGTTACCAAGTTCTGTCGGCACGCTAGGACGTGCTGCAGACTTGATGAATTTGTGTATTGTCGGCCCTGTGGGTTCCGATAGGGTGGGAGTCAAGAGACATGACCCCCTCACCTGGCCCCGTGGGTGCCAGTGTACCTGTTTGCAGATGTCTCTATGGGCCTGTTTACACGGCGCGTATTTTGAGTGTAACCGCTACTTTCTCTTTGCGACTTTGCTTATCGCCTACACGACGCTGCTGGCCCCCCTCGATGACTCCGATACTTTTCTGACCCTGCTCTCAAGGTGGAAGTTTTTCGCAGACCCCCCGTTGATAATGTAAACATCTCCCGTGGAGCTTTTGTTTGAACACATGCACGCAGCACGCACGCGCAGACAGCCGGCATTTTAACAATGGCGGTGGACTGGACAGTGGACACACGCACCACTTTCTGAACTATAGCTGATGGAATATATTTTGATTCTCATATTTAATTATTCTACACCTTACCTGCATCTGTGTTGGAAGAGAGCCAGCTGCCTGGATCCAGTTGTCTGTTAACGAGGCAGTCGGACATTTCACGTGTCACGCTGCACTATAACATACTAAATGTGCTATATATTAACAGTTTAACAATAATAAACAGTATTTATGTTAGCGTGGGAGATATTTACATTTATCTGAGCTAAATGAAGCTATCTGGACTCGTTACGTCATGCCTAACATGCTGCATGTTGAAAATGAAGACACCAGGTTGATTTTTAATTTATTTATTTATTCAACACCACAAACTCATGTCACAAACACTGAGAATTAAATTGAACACTTTTAAAAACACGTTAACCGAACTTTAATGAACTGGACTCTGTTGTTTTCATCCTGGTGGAAACTGGACCCAGATCCGAACCGGTTCGCTTCGTGGAACAGCTTCGACCTCGCAGGAAAAAAATAAAAATAAAACCTCAGTTGGTTGTTCTGTGATCGAACTAAACACAAGGAAACATTATTAAGAACATGGTTTACCTTGTAGCGCTGCTGTAAATCAGCTGATTCTCACGGACTAAAGTCAGACATGTTGATTCGGTTCCGGTCCAGTCAACAACTGGTGTGCAGATGAAGCGGTCCACTTGGTGTCAGATCTGTTGACTCTTATCCAAATTCCAGCTTTAACTTGTTGTTAACTTGTTGACAACAACTTGTAGTAGCTGAACTTTTAGCCAGAGAGGAAAACAGGCTGCCTCGTGTGCTTTGTTTACCTCAAGCAGCAGTGGCGCATGCGCAGTAGTGAAGGTTCCAAAGATCACAGCGCCATCTACAGGCCCAGCATGGTAACTACAGTAAATTCATGAGTACGGGGGGTGGAGGGGAGAGAGTCGTATCCACAGAATTCGCCCATGTCAACGCAAAACTTTCAACCTAATTAACATACCCAAAAGTTGTGTTTCCCCCACACAGTGTCCGTGTAAACAGGGCCTATGTCTGTCTGCTACAGACAGCCTCGAGGTCACCTGCTGGGGCTTATTGTCTGAGCTAATACCCCATGAGCCGCGAGGGAGGGGGGGACCGCCCTCCTCCCTTTATAGCGATCAGTATCAGGGGGGGGGGGAGCCGTGTTGTTGATGTTGCTGTGTTTTTTTAGTCAAAAAACAGGGTGAAACCGTTCTTTGAGTTTTATTCGTGTTTTTGTGCAACAACATCTCTGACTTTATGTGACTCACAGCAGAACAACCATGTTTTGTGCGTATAACAAAATCACCAGCTTTTTGTACGTTTTTACAAATAAAGTCTGTACATGCAAGGTTCAGGTCCCGTACCACGTGGGTGGGCAAGCCTGTAAAGTTAAGCAGAGGGCCCGCTTCATCAGGCACGCTTCTGGCTTGTGTCCCGACTTGCCGAGGAGGTCCTTTGTTGGACCGCCTGGCGGGGAACAAACCTGTTCCTACTCCAGGAATGACTGGCTTGTGGCGGGCCCGGCTAGGGTCTTTGCCGGTGCTTCCTCTCGTGCGCCGGCCTCTTTTGCAACAGATTACGAATGGTTGAGTGGTGCCGAGGCTGCAGGGGTCTGTTCCCTGCTATCTCCCTGAGGGGCGGGGGCAAAGGCTCTCCTGGGCATGCCCTCCAGGAGGGCTTCAGCCTGTTTGCGCCTCTGTTCAAGCCTTGTCTGGATCCGGTCCAGAGCTTTTCCAAACAGTCCCGTCGGTTCTATCGAGTGGTGCAGAAAATGAATCTGCTGTCCCTCCGGGAGGTCTGTTAGGGTCATACACAGATGGCGTTGTGCAATGACCACCTCGGCCATGCCTCTGCCTGCGCAATGGCTGCTGTCCCCATCATTCGGAGCACAAAGTCTGTCGCCCTGCGGGCTTCCTCCAACACTTCGGTGGCAACCTGCTTGTCTGTCGTCACCTGGAGCTCCTGCAGTTTTTCAGCCAGGTACGCTTGCATCATCGCGGACGTGTTCATCGCGCGCACCGCGAGGCCCTGAGCCCTGTAGCATTTCTCGAGCTGAGTAGCTAAGGCTTGACAGGCCCTACTAGACAGAGTCGGTTTTGTTCCAGAAGACCTGGGGGCCAAATGAGATGCCAGCGTGTCCTCCATTTGTGGCACGTTGGCTATTCTTGCTGTTTCCATCCCGGCCACGTCAAGGAACTGTGAGAGCTGGAGTAGCATAGGAGCCCTGGGCTCAGGGCAGGTGCGAGTCAGCTCTGTGAGGAAATCTGGGAAGATGGGCATTCTGTGCCTCGTTGTAGATTGCTGTTTTGCGTAAAAATAATTTCCTGCCAACCTCGTGACTTTTTGACGAGGTGGAGGTTCGGGCCACGGGATCTGCAACGTGTCCGCCGCTCTCCGGCACAAATCGAACAGAGCAGGGATGGAAGTGTCAGTCTCCGGGAGTACAGGCGCCGGGGTGTGAGAGAGGTCCCCCTCCTCCCGTCGCACTCGTTGTCAGCTTCGTCGCCAGAAAATTCACCTGAGGCTGTTAGAGAGATCTCATCCTCGTTCATCATGCCTCGAGTGTCAAAGTCGGCTGTCGAGTCCCCGATAGGAGCCGCCAAATCTGGACTGTCATCCCATTCGACTCGGGTGCTGTCCTCCAGAACCATGCTCTCGAGCTCCGGCATGGGAGTGAGAGTTTCAGTGAGGTCAAAGTCCACTCGGTGCCTCCGCACCGCCTCCAGCATCTGGTTGCAGTGCGGGCATGAGTCGGGCGTGTCCAGTGCCATTTTCGCATGCAGCATTCCCAGGCAGACAGGACAGGCCTCGTGGGTGTCCGTCGCCGAGAGGTAAAAACCGCATCCACTGGGGCAGGCTCGCGAGGTCGGGCTCGCCGCCCTGCTAGCCTTTTTCGTAAGTCTCGGCTTTTGCTTTCCTTTCTCTGGAGCCATGTCCAAGAGAAGACAAGCAAGTCTTTCCAAAATTCTCTTTCAAGACGTCTCCTCCGTCGCGTCGCTTTTGCTGGCTAGCCTGCTACGACTTAGCAGGGTAGCGATGTGACGCAGTTAGCGCCATCGAGCGAAGCAGTCTGAGGAGAGAAGAGAAGAAAACTTCGGGGTTAAGGGAAAAATGTACCGGACTAGCTTTCGCTAGCCCAGCAGTGCCCAGGAAAAATTCTCTGTACGCTCTGCGTAGGGAGCGAGCTCACCTCTGGTCGAGCGATGAACAACAGAGAAGTCCCACGAAGAGAAGTTCAGGTTTAAGCGAGGTGAAGGGCAATAAGAGGACTTAGGATGGGCATCCGCGTCTTAAGTACCCAGAGGGCGGGGTCTCTGGGGTGACGCTGACGCACCCTACCATAAAGGCGTGAATGTCTTCCTTCAGGTAATCGCGCGGGGGCGCAATTTCCCATAGCAATAGTGTTACACCGAGTGACTGACTGATAAGGGAACTACATCTGTTTAATATAAATCATGACAGCTCATAAAAGTCATAAAAAATAATTTTAAATAGGACTATATATATATATATTAGGGATGTCCCGATCCGATCACGTGATCGGAAACCGGGTCCCGATCACGTGATTTCAGACTCGACTCGACTCGGGCGTTACACACCGATCAGGGATCGGATATATATGTGTATATTTATTCTAAACACAAACGGGAATATTATATTAACTGTATGTTGAGTTACAGAGTCAAATTGTCTCGGAACAAAACATGCACAATAGTTTTGCAGCAGTGCCTGCCGTAAAGCAGTGCCTGCCGTAAAGCGGTGACTGTCGTAAAAAAGAAGCGGAACGCGGCATTAACTTGAAGTGGAGGCAGCGATGTCTGTCGTGTGGAGATATTTTAAAGTGGATGACAAATGGAAAGTTCGTATTTCAAGAGGAGGTAAGGAAAAGGCTGCATTTAACACAACAAACCTGATTAGGCACATCAGAAACAAACACCCGACACAATACACAGAGTTTAACCAGACAACCCAGCCGAAGACGAGCCAGCTCACGCTGCAAGAGACTTTATATTTATATTTATCTCATAAAGAAAAACATACACTTCCTTCTGTGAAGCCACAGGAGGAGAGTTAAGGAGTGCTGTTCAGAAAAGCATGTTACTAGCCTTATTTTATAAAACTGACACTTTAAGTTTCTTATTTGTTTACATGCCTGCTCAGGTTCTGGTTCTGCTCAGGTTCTGGTTCTGCTCAGGTTCTGGCCAGGTTGTGGTCAGGTTGTGGTCATGTCCTGGTCAGGTTGTGGTCAGGTTGTGGTCAGGTTCTGGCCAGGTTTTGGCCAGGTTCCAGCCAGGTTGTGGTCAGGTTGTGGTCAGGTTGTGGTCAGGTTCTGGCCAGGTTAAAGTCAGGTTCTGGTCATGTCGGTCATATATATATATGTATATATATACAGGGAACCCCCGACCTACGAACGAGTTTGGGACCTAAGAACCGTTCGCAGCTCGATCCGTTCGTAGGTAGGGGGTGAAAATTATATTTAAAAAAAAAATTATTCATTCATTCATTCATTCAACCTTTATTTATCATGCTAACGGAGCGCGCGCACACATTTAAGCATGTAAAGTAGTGTACTGTAATGTTAAACATTGCTATTCACATTTACAGAATAAATAAAAATATATTTTCTTACTTTGAGATGGTCAAAGCCGACATAGGTTGCCATGCGTTGATTGTTTTCGGGCCAAGCAGCGCGGGGGCCGGCAAGCCACCGCAGCTGCTCCAGACCTGTGTTAGCTAGCTGGCTAGCTTCTGCTAGCCAAGCCATGAGCTAGTGTTGGAGCGGCGGCGCGATCAATCTGCAGCTGCTGCTCCAGCCGCTGCTCCAGCCTGAGACGTCCACAGAGCTATTCCAGCTAGTAATTAATCCATATGATGCGATCCTGGTCACCAGTGTTCAAAAGGCCGGCTCCCGTGTTAGCTCCAGTGTTAGCTCTGGAGCTAGCCAGGCCGGAGGTGTAGCCAGGCCGGCCGGAGGTGTTCGCACGGCGGCCTGGCACGATCGGCGATAAATCCGCTGCTGCCTGAGACATCCACAAAGTTCACAGAGACGTTTCCAGCTAGTAATTAATCCATATGAAGCCATCCTGGTCACCAGTCTTCGTCCGGCTCTCGGCAGCTAACCTAAGATGGCGTCCGGTGTTCTACATTAATTTGTGACCGGAGACCCCAGTGACTGAACCTAAAATAGCGTCCGGTGTTCTACATTAATTTGTGACCGTGTAAACTGAAGACCTACTTCCTGTTGCCCAAGATTGCTCAAAAATTGCTCAAAAATGATCAGAAATGATCTTTTTTATCATAATTATTATTTATAAAGCCTTTAAAACAACCAGAGCTGCAACAAAGTGATGTACACATGAAATTAAGAACATTTAAACACAAAAAAAAAAAAAAAATTTTTTTTTTTTTTTTAAATTCATATTTTTATTAAATATGATATGTTCGTAGGTCCCGTGGTTCGCAGGTCGATGGGGTCGTAGGTCGGGGGTTACCTGTATATATATATATATATATATATATATATATATATATAATATATACATATATATATACATATA
>JBBPBX010111201.1:0-10763 GCA_038048925.1 Garcialebias charrua | reverse complement strand
CATCGTGAAACCAGTGCTTTGGTGTGCAGTCCATGTCCATGAAAAACAAGTCCATGAGCTCTAAGAAAGCTCGAAGCAGCAGAAAAAGAAAATGAATTCCCTTACTTTGATTGAAGTGTAGGTAGACAGTCTGTATGATGTTTTTCTCAAGTTCAAACCTGGATCACATGGAACTGCTTAGCCATTGCTCAACCATGAATGTTGGGAGCATTTGAGGCCAGGTGTGAGTTCAGGTGTGTGGTCCTGATGTGAGCAGGTCTGTCCATCAGATCAGGTGTGTGTTTTTTTTGGCAGCAGTCATTGAGGCAGAAGGTGTTGACACACAGGTGATGGATAGAGGCAGGACACCAGAGGCAGGCAGGACACCAGAGGCAGGCAGGACACCAGAGGCAGGCAGGACACACGTCCATCCATGAGGAAAGTCCAGGAGGTGATCTGTGTAGAAATTAACACAAAGATGAACATGTGAAGATACAGCTGGACAGTGACCTGCAAATAAAACATGTAAAACAGACAGAGAACAAGTTCTACTCACTGCATGGTCACAAACAGGTGACACTGGAGACAAGCTAGGGCTGCAGGCAGGACGACAGAGGCAGGACAGAGGACACACGTTCATCCATGAGGAAAGTCCAGGAGGTGATCTGTGTAGAAATTAACACAAAGATGAACATGTGAAGATACAGCTGGACAGTGACCTGCAAATAAAACATGTAAAACAGACAGAGAACAAGTTCTACTCACTGCATGGTCACAAACAGGTGACACTGGAGACAAGCTAGGGCCGCAGGCAGGACGACAGAGGCAGGACAGAGGACACACGTCCATCCATGAGGAAAGTCCAGGAGGTGATCTGTGTAGAAATTAACACAAAGATGAACATGTGAAGATACAGCTGGACAGTGACCTGCAAATAAAACATGTAAAACAGACAGAGAACAAGTTCTACTCACTGCTGATGGTCACAAACAGGTGACACTGGAGATAAGCTAGGGCAGCAGGCAGGACGACAGAGGCAGGACAGAGAGGCAAGAGCAGCAGGTGGTTCTGTTGAAACCCACACACAGACGTCAACATCTGCAGATAAGAAAACACAGACAAGAACAACTTCTCCTTACCTGTGTGGTGAAGAGTTGTGGAGATGGAGGAGCTACAGGAGGCTGGACCATAAGGAGAGAGCAGCAGGTTGGTTCTGTTGAAACCCACACACAGATGTGAACATCTGCAAAAATGGAAACACAGAGAAGAACAACTTCTCCTTACCTGTGTGGTGTGGTGAAGAGTTGTGGAGATGGAGGAGCTACAGGAGGCTGGACCATGAGGAGAGAGCAGCAGGTTGGTTCTGTTGAAACCCACACACAGATGTGAACATCTGCAAAAATGGAAACACAGAGAAGAACAACTTCTCCTTACCTGTGTGGTGTGGTGCACAGGTGTGGATGGACCAGGGGGGCGTGACGCTTTGGAGGCTGTCGAGAGAGAGGTGATGATTGCAGTACTGTAGATGTAACATAAAACAAAAAAGAAAGTAAAAAAAAAAACATTAACATGTCTTTGCTATACCTTTCCGACGATGCTGTGCTGGTATGTGAAGGTGGGCAGGTCAGCGATGTTTTCTTCTTGAATGTTGTTGGCCACTTCTCCAGGAGTCTGCTTGATACTTCTTCTCCAAACATCCAAAGGAAATCCAGCTCAATCTGTGGTGGGAATTGAGCACAATAGATTTTGAGAAGTAAATAAGAGCTATTAACTACCCATCTACAACATGAACTTATTGCAGTGTAATCTACTGATACACACCAAGCCTTTCACATTTTTGAAACGTGGAAAGTCTGTGAGTATGTTTCCTGACTGCTGGGGATCAAGCACAATGTTGCGGTGGTAGGGAAACGTCAGTTTCATTTTCTTCTTGATCATCTCTTCATCTGATGAATACTTCATAAAAGAGATGGCTTCCTTACATTCCTCATCACTCAAGACCAGCTCTGGAACACAGTGGAGTTCTCTTGTAGCACTTGGCCCTCCATCCTTTTGCTCACGAGAGGGTCCTTCTGACAAATAAAATACATGCATCTTTAGACATTATTTATAGAGTTCATATGTCAGTCCTATTTTAACGTTTGGTTTGCTAAAATATTTCTATTTACAACCATCAGGGTGCTAACGATCCATCGTTAGGCTGATGGTCCTCCTTGATCATGTGAGCAGCTGGTTGATGGTCCTCCTTGATCATGTGAGCAGCTGGTTTCGGCTGTCATCAGCCAACTGGTTGATCCACTGTAAGAGGGTGCTATTTATAAGACTGAGCTGAATACAGCAACTCAGACTCAGGAAGTCTTTCGGACAAAAGACGAAACGTTTCTACAATTTTTTTGCTTTGTTTTGTTTTTTGAATGTCCAGAGGATCAGACTTAGCTTTTTTTTTTAGATTTTTCTACCTGGATTATTGAGCATGCATCAGGGTATTTCTATTTACATTTCCACAAAAACTAAGTGTGCTGAATAGTCAGATTACCTCCAAATGACAACCGTCTTTCTTTGGAAGATGCTCTCTGGAGAGTTTTGATCCTCCAGGCCAGGTATCCAGTGCCACTGTCCCCATCATAATAATGCTCCTTTTAAATAAGAAGAGACAGAGACACTTGTTTAAGATTAAACTGTTAAAGCTTGTAAAATATGTTGCATTTCCAAAACCCCTAATGTGCATAACTCACATAGCCATTCTTAGACTGCGGATCACTTAGATAGGGGAAGAAACTAACAATTCCTTTCGCATACTTTTCCTTCTCCTGTCGTGGTGGTGATGTGCTGAAGAACAGATAATGCATTTCAGTGTACTTTAATAATTACCATTATTTATTTATTTATTTTAGTTGTAACCTACCCATATTTTTCTGTCATGTCAGCTGCCAGGATATTAACCATTTTTCTTCTGGTTTCATCCATCAAAGACTTGGTTCTTTTGTACTCATTTATTATGCGTTCTCCACCTGGTTTACTTGTAAGAATGGATTCAACCAACTAAAGACATAATGCAAAGCTATATTTAAAAAAAGCTCTGCTACATTTTTTTTGTTGAAAGATTCTTAAGTTTTTACCTGCTTAGCTTCTTCATCCGGCCTCTGGCGTTTACTGGGTGGACTCTCTGAAAGGATGATGGTATCGTCTGTGTCTGCAGAATCACCAGGTGATGGCACGGACACAGGTGACAACAGTGTAGGGGTCTCATCTATGTACAATGAAAGAAAAAGTGGAATAAAAGTTGTTGTGCTCAGTTCTTCAATGGTGTTTTTACTTTCTATAAAACGGCTAATTTGATTGCAACAAACCTGTGTCATATTTGATGGTTAGCACACCAGTGGAGGGATCTTTAATAACGTCTTTGATGTCTTTGAATAACTTCAAAGACATCATCATCTAGCTCAGTTCCTGAAGTGTCAATAACTTTGACTCCTTCTGTAACAGCTTGAATGCCAAACTTTTCAAATGCTATAACAAAAAATAAAATAAAAAAGAAATCACAGAAAACATGTTATAATTTTGCTTTTAAAATTTATAAAATAAATTTTCACACGTCACTTTTATGAAATCTGTACATAATATTAAAATTAACACAAACATTTACTACTTAACACTTACCCATACTCTGATTATAAATGTGGATGACATTGGACAAGAGGTAATGTTTTGATTTGACACCATTGAACACTCATCAAAATAAAATACAACAAACTTTACCTGCAATAAAAAATCCTTTTAAAGTAGGCTCTGTTAGTCGAACAAACTTTTGACACTCTCCAAGCTTTACTTTCAGGAGCATGATCACTGCAAAAGGTAAAAACCTTACATTTAGAATTTCAGAAGGGCTGCCGAAGTTAAATTTGAAAACCATAAAAATGCACAAGATTCAATTTAAATTAGCTTTAACTGTTCATAAGCTATATGTTGCTAAACAAAAAATACAGCCATAAGTACAGATAACGTGCTTAAAATAACACGTAAAAACACGTAAAAATGGCAAGACTGTTTTCCTGTTTACTGTAATTTGCTGAAGACGCAATGAAATATGGGTACCTTCGGCGCGTAGGCTACTCAGAGGCAGACGTTTTTGACTGCAACCCATGAATTGAGACAGCTATTTTGTTGTAATTAAGAATAATTTAATCTAGGTTTAATAAATAGTGTCGTAGCTTTCACAAGAGTGCTGATTAAAGACAACACAGTAGCTGCTGCAACCATAGGGCTGCAACAGCTGCTGTTTCTTCGTTCACATTCCGAGATGACGTAGTTTCAAGCGCGTTCACGTTAGGCGTGTTGCTGCTGCACATCCAGTCTTCATGAAACAAAGTCCACACAGCTTGGATGTGCGCTCGTTTTTTAACAAGAAAGCCATGAGACCGCAGCGAGATGCTAACGGCTAAATGCTGCGCGTGCTTCGCGATAATAGCTCTGTGCTGAAACGCCCAGGAAATTTTGTTCCGCGGCGCATATATTAACGTTCAATGAGTGGGAAAAAAATGAAACGGTACGCAGATGGACGATATTCTCCCCAAATACACAGCACACAAATAAAAAACAAAATTGTATTATTTTCTGTCAATGCCAGCTCTAATCCTGGTTAAGGATTCACCAGGGGAAAGCGCGTTGGGTGGATTTGCCGCGCTTTGCTACGCTAACTCGTTAGCAGCTAGCTAAACCAACATACACGTTCTGTATAATAAAGTCATGAAATCCGCGTTTTGGTCACCAACAAAGAATATGCTAGGAACTCCCCATATCGTATAAAATCTCAATAAACTAAGTAAAATGTAGTTATGAATTCAGTGCTAAGCTAAATAGTAATAGTCGAACCTACACCACATTACAGTATTTTCTTAAAATAGACTAACTGTAAACGTGATAGTTGGCAAATATGCATGTAATATAATTCAATTAAAACTACAAATTCTTCATTTCTTACTAAGTCAACTTACCTCTGCTCAGACGAATGGATGAAGAGAAAATGGCGTCAGCAGAAATTCAGTGGGAGGAGCTTTCCAGAGTTTTTTCAGCACATGCTACTCGACACCATGATTTTTCACCAACACTGGGGGGCGTATTACTCACAACTGTGTTTTATAAATTCTGATAGAGTTATTGCACTTTGACTCTGTTATTTTAACTCAGCTGATTTTGCTGTGTACATATATTTTTAAGTTGACATTAGCATGATGGTAGTCGAGTCGACGTTGACTAGTTGATGGCGTCATAGGAACTCAAGATGCTAAAAATATATATATTGCATTTATCATTCACATACAAAGAACAACAAAGCATTGGGAGCATATATTTATGCTCCTACCATTTATCATTCTACAAATAAGTAACAGGAAAAACAAAATTATTATTATTTTATTTAATCAACAACAAAAAAACACTGTGGCGGTGGTAGCGGTGGTGGTGGTGGTGGCGGCTGTGGTAGTGGTGATGGCAGCAGTGGTGGATTCTCCACCGGTGGTGGTGAGTGTTGATGAATTATCTGGTGGTGCACACCCCTGTTTTTATTTTATTTAGTGGATCTAAACTATCCACCACCGTGCTTGGTGTGAGGTGGTGTATTCTCCACTGGCAATGGTGGATACCACCGTGAATTTAATAAAATAAAATAAAACTAAAAACAATGGGGCAGTCGGTGGTGGGATCCCATCATGGATTAAACAAAATAAAACTAAAAACAACATCATCTTTAGTGAAATACTTCTACACTATTGATTAATTTCTATCTGTTTGGGAAGACTTTGCCTGCTTTCCAGCTGCTTGGAAGAATCAGACTTATCAACGGTAACAAACTCACAAATAGTTACAACCCAGTTAGCTTTATGACTACTGAACCAAGGCTTTTTTGTGGAAGTACCTGAGAGTCATCCCAATTGAGCATTAAGAAATCATGTGAAATTTTTGCTTGAGTCTTTGGCATGCAAGGTGGCAGGCATTATGCCTTCATTTAGGATTTGCTACAACTTGTAATGCATTATGCATTGTACAAAATACCTAAGTTTTCTTCATTATTCTTCTGTGATTTTGTTATGGAGAATGTGTTTGGTAAAAAAAAAATCTGTTTTCTGAAACTTTTTTTCCCAATAAAGCAACTGCTTTCTAGTATTTGTCTTTCTTCACCTGATACTTTTAAAAATACATATGATTTGTTGTTTTCTCATTACACATAGTAAAAATATCACATAACTCGAGGCATGAACTGCTTTTGTATTTACACATACCTGTCAATCAAGGCTTTCTTTGACCCAAAGACAAAGACAGTTGCTCAGACAGCATGTTTTTAAATCATTAATGCACATAATTTATGTAAAATGTGTAACACATGATGTTACATGAACGTACTAGCTCCTGGAGTACAGTTTCTTCTCAAATAAATGCTAAAGCTGAAGATAAAGGCTAAATGTATTGATATTCACTTAAACACAGAGTTTATTAACAATGATGAACATTTAGGGCTGAAGGAACCAGCCGACAACATTTCAATTACGACGAGTCACTGTGACACTAGATCATGCATTTTAGCTCAGTATGTGTTTCACTTGTTTCTGTTTTTATTTGCCCCAAACATTATATTTTGATATTTATCTGTCTCTTCTACCATCTACTCATCCTTCTCTTTTACTATGTAATTTAATTATTTCTTACAGTTTAATAAAATCTGTTGCAGTGACTCAATGGTAGAACAAGAGTTTTATTTTTCTCCTCACCTCACCTCTCCTTGCTCTCTTATTATTTTCTCCATGTCAGGTTCTCATTGCCTCTCACTCTACCCGCATCTCTCCCTTTGGGCTCTCATCCAAAACACAAATGTAAAACATAAAATGAAATTTATAGACCAATCACTGATGCACAGTGAACCATTTCAATTAATTGCATTATTCTAAATGAATATTGACTTGATGTAGGAAGTTTAGTCAAATAACATATGTCACATTAACTTCTCTCATCTGATGCTTTAATTAAAATGTAAAAATGGTTCTTAAAATAAACAATTTTTTTAGTGGGGAGATTTTGTCTAAAACTTAAACTCAATGTTTAATTTGCAGAGAACTTAGAATAAAGCACAACCTTATCTGAATAGGAACCACGGTGTTAAATCTTCATCTAATCTTTAGAAATCTTATTAGACAAATGAGTTAACTCAAGGCAAAGTCAAAAAATTAACAAAGATTATTCAACTATCTGAGTTTAACCAGAAGTTTAGTGTGTGTTTTCTTTTATTTGCCTGATAATAAAAAGACTAAACAAAAAGCAGTCAAGTCAGTGTACAAACTGAGCATCACAAGTTGTAAAGACAGGTTTGTTATAGTATGTGTTGTCATAAATAAAAGCTCTAAATTATTAAAGCAAAGTAACATTTCTGATCGTCAACAACTCTTGGCCATACTGCTGCTCCCAACACAAACTTCCTTAAAAAATAATAATAATAAAAAAATAACAGAACATAGGCCTTCAGTGCTATGCTCCAAGCCAAACCTTATGTTGGAATCTCAAAAGTAGGCTTTTAACACATGCAAAACACACCCATCCAAAACAATCAATCATCAAAGATCATCAAAAATCATCGGATAAGTAAAGGACACCCATGGGACAGATCTTGTTGGTAGGCTGTAGATTGAGGAAGTCCTCTGGATGGAGGGCAAAAAGGTTCTCACTTAAATAAACTGGTCCAGATGACACAATTTAACCTTTTTTGTTAACAATAAAAACATTATCTCCTACTGCTAAAAGGCAATAACGGGGTAATATTGTTTTAGCTCTTTCTGGGTGTGAATGTCAATTTGTTAGCAAAATGCCTCAGCAATTTTTAAGGTTTGACCACAACAATACTAACTGTCATCAATTCTCAACTTAGAACAATCTTAGTTTAACACTCTGGTATGAAAGGCAGGTGATGTGTATTACTTTAACAAGAATTATTTGTCCAACTTCGTGCATGGAGCAAAAAGAGGGGATTGGAAATACTGTCTGGCAGTCCTTCCATTTCTCGGTCCATCCATTTATGTTGTAAGTAGGATAAATAAGTGAGGTATGGACTTCCATTTTAGTGTGAGGCTACATCTGTGCAAACAAAAAGTTCCTTTAAAAAACGGGGTTGCCAGGTGAAATTTTAAAATAGCTGCCACCATAAATGCCCTTCCGTCTTGTGAGCTGGATAACTTGAAAAATAAGCAATATTCCGACTTCCATTTTGTTATGTGGCGGAATTAAGCGTAAAAAGGTCTTCTTCAAAAATTAGGATACCAAATCAAAATCCAAGATGGCCACCACCATATATATTATATACACCAGCCACCTCAATCATTTGATGAAACTTTGTTTTCTATTTTTTACATTGCGTATAAGTATAGTTTCCTCAAATGACTGTGTCAAAAATAAGCAATGTGCCAACTTCCATTTTGGTGTGTGGCTGAATCCAGACGTAAGAAAGGTCACTTTAGTAAATTGGGTTCCATATAAAAATTCAAGATGGTCAATCAAACACTTCTAAGTTCCCTCAAATGATTTAGGTGGCTCTTGGAGTGGCCGAAGATTTATCTCTGGTGGCAAAGGCCACCATTAGCCTCCCCCTGGCTCCACCATTGTGCCTGGTGATGGATAAAATTGCTCCTTCCATCTGCCACGGTCCATCACTGTGTCTTGAATGAGCATAAAAAATGAAAAATAAAACCACCTACCTCTGTTCCTCCTACCCACTTGAACATCTTGCCCCCAAACCAGGCAGGCTTACTTGCATTACTTACAGTCCATACTGGTTCAGTTCCATTCCAAATAAACACATCTCAGAAACTACAAACTTTCACTGTTCAAATCCCTCAGTGAAGGGGGCATCACTGCACCTCTTGTTTATTCTATACACAGTGTAAAAGACAGTTGCTCCATGTTTGAAAGAGTCATATATGAAAAAAAAAAAACTTTGACAATTTCAGTTGTGTGTTTTATGACAACTATGTGTGGTTTAAAAGATTTTATGAATTAATACAGTTCACTGAGAATCTTTAAGTCAAATCCTTAACGTGTATGTTGAATTATGAGCTAATTAAAATACATCTTGTTGCAGTAGGGACTTTCATATCGTTCATAAAGCAAAATGTAAACTAAAAACAATAACACTAAAATAACTGGCAACAAGAGAATAGTTATACTTGGAGGATATTTAGCTGTAATTTACAGGAAAGAAAATCACATGTAATCCATAAACTTTTTTATTCAATCGCTAAACATTAGTCATTTAGTAATTTTAAACCACGCTCAAAAACAGTAAAACTAGAATTTATGGCATTTTACTTTTTCACATTAGTCAGAATAGGAAAGCACTAAATCAAAAACTTAAATAACAATAACTGTGTCACCTCTAATGGTTTTACAGACAGCTATCACTAACGAAAAGTAAAATATTGTTTATCAGAAAGGGTGAGGCTTTCCTTTCTCCCACAGTAGGTTACTGATCAGCCTGCTGAGTGAAACCTTGTTAGGGACAAAAATGTTGGCGATTTGGGGGGTGGGCACCAAACAGTCTTACGTGACTTTTGTCTTTATCATTGCAAATACAGTAGACAAGTTAACTTTGTGTATTAAAGATTTCTTTCATAAATTAAAATAAATAAGAAGAAATGTGCTGGGTTGAAGCACAATTCATTCATTGCCATGTCCAGTATGCTACTTTTTTTTCATGACGCTCGGTTTATACAAAGTGGGCATGTAGGTTAACTTGTACTTTGTGTTTTCTATTTTAATCAGTACAGGTGGTGTGTGAAAATTGTGATGTGATGATAAGAGTATTTTAATATGCAAACAATATCACCAATCACCGTGGTATCAGTTCTCAGGGCTGTGGTGAATCTCAATAATCCTGTCTCTCTGTATGAATGATTCCTGTCTCATCACACTGGCTCCATGCAGAGGTATAGATTTAGCTTCTTATTGACATATTTTGTGCTGTTTGTTTAATTGTGAAGCTAATCTATATGAAAATCTGGATGAGTGTACTTTGAAAGATAAGAGGCCCTAAACACCAGGGCAATAGAGGCTCAGATCTACCACACCAGACAAGACCCAAGGTGTAGGTTGTGCAAAGAGGCCCCTGAGACAGTCCAGCACATAACAGCGGGGTGCAAGATGCTGGCAGGGAAAGCATACATGGAACGGCATAACCAAGTGGCGGGCATACTGTACAGAAACATCTGTGCAGAATATGGACTGGAAGCCCCGAGATCAAAGTGGGGGACCCCCCCGAAAGTGGTGGAGAATGACCGAGCTAAGATCCTGTGGGACTTCCGGATTCAGACAGACAAAATGGTAATGGCAAATCAACCGGACATTGTGGTGGTGGATAAACAACAGAGGAAAGCCGTTGTGGTGGATGTAGCAATACCAAGTGACTACAACATCAGGAATAAGGAGCATGAGAAACTGGAGAAATACCAGGGCCTCAGAGAGGAACTGGAAAAGACTTGGAAGGTGAAGACCACAGTGGTGCCTGTGGTCATTGGGGCCCTTGGAGCAGTCACCCCCAAACTGGAGCAGTGGCTAAAACAGATCCCTGGAACAACATCGGACATCTCAGTCCAGAAATGTGCAGTCCTAGGCACAGCCAAGATACTGCGCAGAACCCTCAAGCTCCCAGGCCTCTGGTAGAGGACCCGAGCTCAGAGAATGATGGAGACCACCCGCGGAGGGTGAGAAATAATATTTTTATATATATATATATATATATATATATATAT